>CAKAOI010047682.1:0-74881 GCA_916701655.1 Sebastiscus albofasciatus
AGCAGACTGGGGCAACAGCAGGATACAGGTCAGCACAACAAGTGAACATATTCAGAAATGTGACCCTTTAAATGCCAGTTTGTGTACAAAATGCCACTATTGTTGTTGTTTATGAAGAAAAAACACACAAATGTAATTATTTTTTGTATAGTTTATTATAGATTTATTAAAGGAGCTGAGGTTGAAATTCCAAAAATCAAAGAATAAAATCACACCCATGCTAAAATGTATGCCATATGCATTAACACATCCAAAATAGTAAAAAGAAATATAGAATCAAAAAGCCCAAAATGTCCCTAATGATGCAAAAGGACCAAGTACCATGACCCTCTGGCCCATAATATAAATAATGTCCCTCATTTGTACGTTGCATTGGACAAAATCAGTACATCATTTTTGCCCGTGCAGAAAACGCTGATTACACATCTACGTACAAACTTCATATAAAAATACAAATATCTTCTCTTCAGTTCACATTCTTCTTCTAAATAATTTACACATTTTTTTTTTTTTAAAAAAAGCACTTTCAAACAACCACTTCACAATGTGAATCCTCCTTATTTCATCCTCATCCTTTATAAAACTAACCAGAGGATCAAATACTGTGTTTTCCAGTAGAAAGGAAACAAATTGAGACGTACATCTCTTTTATTTTCCCCTGGATTACACATTGGATAAATTAAACTTCCTTTCAAAGCAGTGTAACTATTTGAAGTGTCAATATACCAAACTGATTTAAAGAAAACATACCTTTTCATCTACAGATAATGACACATTAACAAATGCAACTTTTATTAAATTATATTCAATTTAACAACAAGTGTGTAGTTGGTGTTAACATTGCATTGCATTCGCCACTATAATAATGATTTAATGATTTCATTGTACTTGCCAAGTTAGTTAATAGTGGTGACAAACACTTAGTACAAGATATATGATAACAACAAACAACAATAATAACAATAAATATTATTTAAAAAATGCGTGAGATGATGCATTTTCTGGTGTTATTCCAAATGCAGATATAAAGGAACACTGACTTTATATTTCTCTCTCTCTGTCTCTGTCAGGTATTTGATGGCAGCGGTTCGTTCCTGTCCTACATCAACACGTCAGCAGACCCGCTGTACGGCCCGCAGGGACTCGCTCTCACCTCTGACGGACACGTTGTGGTTGCAGATTCTGGCAACCACTGCTTCAAAGTCTACCGCTACTTGCAGTAGCCCTTCTCTATCTCAGCGCACAACCTGTACAGTGTATATACACACACTCATTGTTATGGAGCGACCGGCAGATTTGCACTCACCCATTCATCCTTGAATCATTCTGTCGTTGTGCCGTCTGTTTGACCGTGACATCCTGTTTGACCTCCAACGCTGACGAAACGACAGAGAGAATTATTTGTGGTTTGAATGAAGTGAAGGATCGATGATATTCGCAGACTGATTGGTGCTTCGAGGCGTCATTCATAACCTTGTGCACATTCCATCTTAATTACACTGATTTGAAAAATAAAACTTTAGTATTGTTCATATGTTAGACCTTTTACATTTGCTGTGATATGGCAGAACAACTGAAAATAATAAAGCGATTGCACTTGTTCCTAAAAATACTGGTTGGACACTGTTAAGTGAGATTGAAATTTAAGTAAAGACGTAGTCTTAGTCACCTGAAAGTTAATTATATTTATAGTTCCAGTGACTGCAGCTTCCTGATAAATGCTCTTAAGAGTCCTCACATTTTGCCTGTTCACTATGAAAGAAAACTATTCCATCTCCGGTAGGTAGCAGGGTATTTTAGAGCATGACTAGGCATCTCTTTGCATGCTGTTTTTACTAATAAACACCAGAAAAGCTACTGTGCACAATATATAAATATGTTTCAAGCTGATCCTTAACAAAATCACCAAAAGAAACTTTGAATGGAAGCACTGTTTCAATTACAATACTTCTATCTCGATGTGAAAATGAATAGTCATCACTTTAAATCAACACACGTGGTTATTAAAGTATGCTGATAACTTATGCTTAATTGTTGTTTTTTACAAAAACACATACAGTGGTGTGTTTGTGTTGTGATCAATTAAGGTACCAAACAAAAGCCACTTGACTTACAAATGCAATCATGTGCAAACATCTTGAATTTAAGTAGACAGCAAAAATGGTGAAAATGAAGTCAGTCCTCAGTGAAAAGGTTTGTTCATGTTGCAATGCAGGTTTAATCAGCCTTCACTCCTTTCCATGTGCTCTTATGTCTTTCAAAAAAATCTGTAGAACTACTAACAGGTTGTATTTTTAGTAAAAACAATTCGTCCATTCTCAAAGAAAAAGATGCTATGTAGTTCAACAGCTGAGGTGTGTGTTGTAAAATAAATAAATAAATAAAAATAAAAAGCACTGTGCTACTATTAGAAAGTCAAAATGTGTTTGTCCTCAAGCACAGTTTTCAGTACTTGTTATCCTGGATTTGTTCATCCATTTTCTACACAATCCTGTTAAATTATTTGTTTTCCATTGTCTTGTTTATATTTGTAATGCCAAATGGAATTAAAGTGCCCATAGGAAAGAATATTGTGTTTGTAAATGATTTTGTGGTGTACTTACTGTACTGTATGTTGTTATAAGGTGCATTCATTATTAGCTTGCATAGCTGCTGAAAAACCTGTGTTATTATGATATAAAGGATTTTTTTTATTATTTATTAAGATAGCATCGACCCCTTTGGAGACTGACACTAATCATGTCAGAAGTGTATTTTGCATGTTCATGCTTCTTCTTGCAGAGTTTTCAATATGTCTTTTCAATATTGGATTGGAAAAACTGCAAGTCAAGATTCAAGATTCAAGATTTAAGCCCTTTATTGTCATTGTGTAGTACAACGAAATAACATTGTGACAATCCCATAGGTGCTAATGAAAAAATAATACAATAACAAAAAAGATAAAAAAATATATATATAAAATATAAAAGATAATACAATAAAAAAGAGTGCAATATAAATATAAAAAAGATAATCCAATATAAAATATAAAAATACAATATGTATATTGATGAGATAACAGTTTTGCCAGATTATTGCACAAAGTGTCCATCAGATAATTATATAATTATTGCAGAGCACATTGTAAATCATGTCGTTTTCTCCCAGTAAAACAGCAGACCTACAGACATTGTTTTGACAATAAGGACCTTTTATGATGCAGTCCTGTCCCTATTTGAGCAATGCATTTCATTAGACAGCAGAGGGCGTCAGGTAGTCATGAGGTTATGAAGGCAAACCACAATGAAGTAATGCTGCTTTCAAATACAGTCGGAAATAATTTCGACTGAAGCAAAGAAGACATTAAAACGGTGGCAAAACACAACCGTTTTTCTGAGGCAGACATGTAACGTTGCAGAACAAATAATCTACATGCCTAGTAGTTTTTTAAAATGAATAAACGTGGCATATACACCATCAACAGTTTGTTATTGAACTTACATCCCCATAATAATCAGCGACCGGGGCACGCAATTGAAGTTTACGAGGACTAGTGAAGGCAGTAGAAGCCCCGTGACGTCACGTGACAGCCTTCCGCGCGAAATTCAGTACTGGCTGAACGATTTCTGTCTTAATTTGGATTAAAAACAACAACAACATCGCTATATAAAAGCGTATAACGCAACACATTAATGTCAGTGGACGTTGCTGGTACAGCCAACGTCATAATATGGTGAGTAGATGCTCACCTTTACCTGCAGTTGATGTGATAGTGCTCTCAGTAGCATCACCAAGCTAGCTCCTAGCTAACGGTAGCAACAGCTTTACCTAGCAACCGGCAGTGACGTCACCAATGGCTAGTCAGGCCGGTGTAAAATAATAAAAACATGACATAAACAAATGGAGTTTAAGTAGTTTCCATTAGTCTGCAGCAACCTATGTAAAATCCAAGATTAGCAGGTCGTTTATAATTTCTTCTTCGTCGTCTAGTGAAGTGTTGCTCAGTGCTGCCTCTGGTGGCCGGAAGTTGTATTACAACAACACTGATACAGAGGTATACAGTAGATAATGTAATAAAGAGCATCACAGTCAGCAGTGATAACCTCTATTAAATATGCATATTTTTTTTATTGTGTTATAAAGTGATTACAAAACAAGTGAAGACATGTGCAGGGACATATATAAAAAAGACCAAAATATATCATACAGAGAAAGACAAATAACAAAGTACAAAAACAAAAACAACACAAGGGGATAAAAGCAGGCTGAAGTGTGTGTGTGTGTGTGTGTGTGTGTGTGTGTGTGTGTGTGTGTGTTTGTTTGGCATTGAATGAGGCTAGATGGTCATATATATGGACATATCTACTCTTAAACACATATACTGTACACATGCACACACATCTACACACACACATACAGATATCATTCCTTTTATGCGTAGAGCATAGGGGGAACAAAGACAAAACAATAAGAAAATAAATTAGTAAAATATATATATATATTGTAGTATATACACATACACATATATATTAATAATGTGAATAATAATAAAGATGATGATGAGGTCATGATAATAATATCAATAACAATAATAATACCAACACTTACAATAATGAGTGAGATAAATAAATAAATAAGTAAATAATAGCAATAATAAAGAAAAAATGTTTTCAGTTAATTCAAAGGTCATATACAATTATATTATTGTGTGTGTGTGTGTGTGTGTGTGTGCGTGGCGTGTATGTGTGTGTAGGTGGGCAGAAATGGGGGTGGGAGGGTGGTACTTGGTCAGACCTACAAGGGAGCAGGACAGATCGCAAGTGTAAATATGCAAATATGCATATTTTAAAGTTCTGCAAATGCTAGATGTGTATTTTTACATGTTCATGTTTTGTTCCTTATTGCATGATTAATACTAGGAAATCTTCACACAGAAATGCAATCATTCAAGCAATCTATCAGTGTTTACTGCAACTTGCATATTATTCTATTGCAGTGTAATATAGTAGCGTATTAGTTGCTGTCTGTTACTGAAATGATCCAGACCTTTTGTTATATTATAACTGTCTGTTTCAGTCAAAGAAGAAAGGATTAAGTTTGGAGGAAAAGAGAACTCGCATGATGGAGATTTTCTTTGAATCGGTGAGTTTTCCCACTGCAGGTTTAGAGTAAGAACCATGTCAATATATATCCATACATATCCCCTTTGTGCTGTCTCGATTACACTGTGACTGCATGGATTTAAAAGCTAATCACTATACTAGTCAGTAGTATGATGTGTTTTATTTTCTTTCACACAATTTGAGTATTGTTTTAATGTCACTAATATTGATGTAGGCTGCCCACTTTTTGTGAAGGAGACAAAAGCCAACATGCTACATGCAAACTACTACTAAAACATAAATGGACCTGTAATGACTTGATACTCTAGTGACACTGAGGAAGTTTTGTGTTCTAATTTTAAAAACCTGCAACAGATACACACAGTTTGTTCTTAGAATAAATGCATCACTGGGTCATGTGGTTTTCTTTCTCTTTAAAACACATACACATCATCTGCAAACACAACAGCCACATAAATACTTTTCATAACTAAACTGGCCCAGCAAAGTCAGATTAGACGATGTTAAATAAAAAAATATAGTTTAAGTTCTTGCAAATGAAGTAATTGTGATTAATTAATAATATATATGTGTATGTATATATATACACACATATATATATATATATATATATATATATACTAGTCATAAAACATTGTTTAAAAGTGCTTTACAAGAGAGCATTTTAAACATACAATTAGATAACATCAGGCAAATGAAAGTAGAGTAAATTAATTATTTTTAGGCTGCCTAAAATAAACCATGAATAAAAATACCTGGAAAGGCAAAGTCATCATCATACTGTATCTTTTAAAACAATGAAAGATATAAATCCATAAATATGTCAGCTTTATTAATTTCCAGAAAGCCCAAATAAAGTGCAGCCAGAAGCTTAGATACCAGCACCGACTTTGATATGTGTTAAATACTGTAGGTCCCTTGTGTATGATACTGTGATAAAAACAGATGTTTTTCCTTGAAAATGTTTTTCATTCTCTTTGTAGAAAGATGTGTTTCAGCTGAAAGACATTGAGAAGATCGCCCCCAAGACAAAAGGCATAAGTGAGTAATGTTGATCAACAATTGTACTAGAGAAATGTCATTAACACTGAATTTTAAATGGTCTGTTCACTTGTGTCCAGCTGGTTGGCTGCCTGTTTAACAAAATATGGTGAATGTAGGAGTCTGAGTCTGAACAGGAAAGCATAATGCACTAACATTTAATTATTATGAACTGATCATTCTCATATTTTCATAGACCATACTGTTTGACCATACTGACCTCATATTTCCAGTCAATCTGCAGATATGTGAGTGGTAATCAGCAGTGAATAGAGCTATTTGCATTACATTTTAGTTGAACATGCACTTTCATCTGAAAAGTCTGCACTTTTACACTCTGAACTGCCAACCACAATTTAAGACAACTCAGAATGTATGACTCTGGCAAAATATGTAGTCATAAAAGAAAATACATATATCACATACCTCAACAGGTGAGCATTCAAAGATATAAAAAGTATGGTTTGACATAAAAAAAACAAATATGAATAGAACTGTAGTGTGGTTAAAGAGTAATGAATGGAATTAAACATGCATGAATTCCAGCAATGGGTTGCATCCAAAATACGATACTAACATACTCCAAAACCTTAGAATGAAACCAATACTACTTGAATTGCATACTCTTTCTGGTGTAATATTACAGTACGCAAACGCTGGACACTACGGTGGCATAAATATCCCACAGTGCAATGCAGTAGTGACGACAATGTTCATAACAGACGTTGATGGACAGCTCTGTAACATCAGTAACGCTTCAATTTAAGTGTAAGAATAAGATTTCACTTTGCTAGGCGTATATACATACGTTTATATATTTTTGGTCACATGAGGTTGTACGGGCTACCAAGGTGACACGTCTTCAACCGGCAAGGAGGGTCTCAGGAAGTGACAACGGAAATTACTGCTCAGTGCGTCAGAAAAGATACATGCTGCTGTTTATTCACACAAAAGTATGTTGAACCATAGTACACCTATTGGATATGTAGTGCACAGTATGCGATTTTGGATGCAGCCTTGGTCTTTTAAGTAAAATTCCAGCTTTATTTCCAAAGAGCATAAAGTCAGTGTCAACAGGCACTGCATTCTTGAAAACATTGTGGTGACATGCTTGCAACATGACGACCATGGCAACCAGGACTAGCTGTTGCCATCTTAACTGTATTTAGTCTGTATAAGCAGAACCAGACCTATCAATGGCAGCAATCACATAGTGCAGAGAACTGTTGAAAGCTTTTGGGTTTAAATTAAGCACATTCCCTCAACGTCAACACAGAGCCTGACATTATGAGCATCGAGGGAACATTTATAAAACTTGGATTTTGAAGTGCTGCAGAGTAACAAAGCTATGTTGTGTATGTTTGGGTGAACTGAGGAGGGATTTTTTGTTTTAAAGTGGACATAACATTAATCTGGAGAAACTGGATCGTGTTGCTGTGATTAAAAGCACATGTTTTTGTCCCCCTTACTTGGGCATGATGTAGTTACTGAATGATGGGGGGAGGGGGCGACAAGAGATCTGCGTAATGGGCACATTTTCCTGTAGAAGGGGAGAGCATGTGAGAAAAGGGGCCAAGGGAGTGATCTCAGTTAAATTGAAAAAAAGAGTGGTAATAACATACTGGTAACCATTAAAATACAGGAGTTGAAAAAGGGCAAAAAGCTATTTGAATCACATGAACAGCAACAAGACAAGCTCTGTAGTCGTGCGCATACAGAGTTTGGTCGATCCATCCAGAGTGTTTTTTTTCATTTTCGATCCTCGTTTTTATTTTTGCTTCTGTTCAACATCCTCTCAGGACTCTGCACAGCTCAGCTCTTAACACAGCAGATAAGCTCTTTCAGTTTCACAGTGGACCGGCTGAGCAAATGTGTGGGAGTATCACATTTCACCGCTGACACTGTTCAAGATGGAGCTCCTGCTCTGCTACATCCTCTCATGCAATGTTCTCTCAGATAAACATAAAACGGCCGGATAGGCTGCAGATGTGTGGGTTAAGATGTGTGAACATTTGAGTGGTACGCCTCACCAACAGTATAAATGAGACCTGTATTTTTTTACATCCTCAGTAGAATGCTATTATTATATTATACCCAACATCAGATACATTTACTGTATATCGCCTTCCAAGCTATAACATACCTCTACTGTAAATCAGTCGTCCACAAATCAAATCAATAATCCACAAATAGCATCAAGTGCTGGGAAGGGGGAAGGCAGTGTAATGATAGAAAATGAATGACTGCGGTGTGCTCTCCTCTCTCTGCTGCTTTCAGCTCCCATGTCAGTGAAGGACGTACTGCAGAGCCTGGTGGACGACAACATGGTGGACTGTGAAAGAGTGGGTACATCCAACTACTACTGGGCCTTTCCCAGCAAGGCCCTGCACGCTCGCAAACGCAAACTAGAGGAGCTGCAAAGCCAGGTGAGGACACACTAAAAACAACGACCTCATATCTCAAAAAGCTGCAGATGTTACTAAAACACAATGAACACAGAACATCTTGTTCTATACATCATCTCTCCAGAGCTGATAATGGATTTTTGTCCATTAAAACACCTATATTTTATGAAAGTAAGAGATGGATTTGAACACCAAAGGTTGTTTGTTCTGTTTTAAGAAGACACTGCTAACTGTAGTTTACAGTAAATGAGGTCAGCATATGACAAGTACAGCCCAGAAAGTGCTTCTGGTAATTGAAAGTGAAAAATGGGAAGTGGTGGTGGTTTAATTATAGATGGATTTTTTCAATTAGTTTTTAGTTTCATTTTATTTTCACAGTTTTTATATTCAAAATAAGCAGAGAAACTCCCAAATACAAAAACAACATAATGTGTCCTATTTATATAATTTAAAACTGAGAATCTCCCATGTTGTGAGAGATTTGTTGTCACAGAAAGTAACACTGCTCGTCTTCTCGGTGTGTGTGATGCGTCCCACTTCCCTCTCCTGTTACATGGCAGACAGATGGTGAGAGGGTGGTGACTCCTCAGAGAATGATGGCCACCAGATTTCTGGGACAGAAGTTAAATGATGTAGAGCAGCAATCTGTCACCAAACAATGACGTGTGATTATACCATAAGCATTACAATGTACAGGCATGGATGACATGCCACAGCAGATGATCATTAGATTAACTGTAGACTCGTAATGTGGTATGTGACGGTTGAAATTATATTATCTGTAAACACAGAAATGTAAATTTGTGTGCTTAATATTATGACTGCCGGTCTGTTGGCTCTATATAGTACACATGAAAAAGTTAAAGGGTAATTTACAAACAAATTACAACACAGCTTCCTTTCTTTATGCCAAAATAATTAAAGTATAATTACTAATAGCACAAAGTACTTTAACAGTGCAATTTACAGTACTATAATTAGCTATTACTGTCAATAAACCATTAGCCTCTAATGCACTGGTGAGCAGTCAGGGTTCAACCATGAGGATTGCCCGCTTGCCGGGTCAAGTAAAATGCCACATCGGGCTAATAAATCAAACAACTAAAGCAATTAAATGCATCTTTTTTTCCGGAGCTGATGTTGGAAGCAGCTTCTCATCTCTGTTGAGAGTTGCACACAAGCAGTACGGGTCGGGCACTCGTGACAAAATGGTGGCGGGTAAAGACAAAGTTTATGAGCGCAGCTTTGGTCTTTGTGTTTATTTGATAACCGCTAATAAATAAAACAATGCCTGGCCGGGAAAGTGAAAAAAAACATTAATGTTTAACCCTGAGCAGTCATGAGCAATTAAGATTTTAATCATGTACATATCGCAGTTAAAAGCTACAAAGGGCAGCTTAGCCTCTGCTCTCTGGTAGAAGATGTGCTCAAGAGTTCAAGAGATTATTGGTTGTTCTCAGTAACTGTTTCACCACTTTTATGTTCAAACATAGTATTAATTTTATGGCAGAATACAGGACAATCTCTATTGTCCACTCATTTTTCCTTGGTAGCAGTTTGGTGTTGAATGTGACTAATGTAACACTCTTTTACTTTATAGATTTCTGAAACAAAGCAGCGGCAAGTGTCTGTAAAGAAAGCGGTTGAAAAAGAAAAAGTTGGACGTCAAGATACAGTAAGAATATTTTCATATGCTTCCACACCTTGTATGGAAAAATATATCTATTTTTATAATATGAAGTGATAAAAATCCATGTAAATAACACTTATAAAATACATCACATTTTTTAACATAAAATGATAAAAAATACATGTTTATGTTAATAAAACTTATAAAATACAACTCTGTCTGTGTGTAGAAGGAGAGGAGCTCTCTGCTAAAGGAGCTGCAGGCTCTGAGAGAGGAGCGAACTCAGCTGCAGGCCGAGCTGGAGAAGTACAGAGAATGTGACCCAGAGGTCGTTGAGGAGATGAGTGAGTACAGATGCAACATGACTGTTTTTTCAAAAAGTCAATTTTAAGCTTTAGCATCAATCAAGTGACCTGCGATCACTGACCAGAGAAATCTAGCCCCCATCCAGTATCATAAACTACCTCTTTAAATGTGTCAGAGTGGTAGTGATTAAACTCTATGATCATTTATGAGCTGTTGGTGTGGTATGAAATTATATAAGCAGTGGGCAACCACCGGGTCTGACAAGTGAAGGCAATGAGGAAGTGCCTTAAACTTGCATTATTTCTAATAGCCAGCGGGGGTTGCAAAAAGAAGTCTGATTGTATAGAAGTCTATGAGAAAATGACTCTACTTCTCACTTAATTTATTACCTCAGTAAACATTGTAAACATGAGTTTATGGTCTCAATCACTAGTTTCAAGTCTTCTTCAATACAGCATGATGTCCATTTAGTAAATTATGGTTGCATTTAGAGTCAAATAGACCATAAAGCAGGGTATGCTTTAGGGCGTGGCTACCATGTGATTGACAGGTCGCTACCACGGCGTTGTGCGGTCTGGGAGTTGTCCGTGTTTCGCCTTACAACTTTAACCCTTTCACAGTGTGTTTTCAGTTCATGAATGGTAATTGTGACATTTTTGAGCACCTAAAATGTTTTATTCAGCGTTCAGTTGTATTTAGCTCCATCCTCTCGTGTCACTTTTTGTTGCAAAAAACAACTTGGCGATGGCCAAAATGCCGATTTAGAGGCTTCAAATCAACAGTCCACAAGCCAATGGGTGACGTCATTGTGACTACGTCCACTTCTTATATACAGTCTATGTGTATAAGATTAAATTATACTCAACATTTTGTTACAATATTCACAGAGTTGGATTGCATTACATTGCACAAAAGCTTCCATTTTACCAGTAACTGAGTGAGTCATGACATTGGTGATGTAGCTAAGCAGCCCCTTGAATACAAAGCAAATTTGGGCAAAGTACAAAAAATGTATTTGTCGATGTGCTGATTTGTCTTGTGCATATCTAACATGGTTGAATCAATTGTTGCCACTGGATTTAAAATCTTGTGTGTATTATGTAACGTGTATTTTGTGTGAGGTTTTGACAATTGATAGAATCATCTGGCAGTAAGCTTGTAGTTAGCGACTGTAACTGAAAGCTTTGAGTATTTTTTGCTCTAAAAGAAAAAGATGGAGACTGGATTCCAACATCAGGTGGCTCATTGAGGCAGATGGTGCATTTTTGCATCCAGTGAGTATCTCTTATTAAGAAGAGAGATGGAAGAAACTGTTGGGCAACATCCAAGAAACAAACAACTTGAGGAGCTTCTGTTTGACTCAAACGACCATGAATAAGTGGTTTCACACCCAATTATGAACACAGAATTGTTGTGCACTAGGAGCTGGACTATTTCTGTGCAGCCTCCCACAAACTGTCAAATATAGGAGTGATAAAAATAAGACCCTGGTACAGTTGGCAGACATTAAAATTTGAAAAGAATTCAGCGAATCATTCATCCAACACAGACATTCGTGTACTGTAGGTACATTAATGAAACTGATATGAATAAAAACCTCCAATAACCAGTGCTGCAATAGACTTGGCCACCTGTCAAAATCACCTACTCACAGTGCTAAAAATAAACAAGCAAGATGTGGAAAAAACATACTTACATACACCCTCAAATTCCCTCCTCACACATTTCACTGAACGTTATCTCGGATGTTCAGGCAGCTCTAAATAAGATGCATTAAAGGTTTAGCTAAGTTCATGTGACCACATTCATATTATGTAGTATCACCACATGAATGCAAATGCTTCCCGTACTGCATTGCACAGTCAACTTTATAGTGTATGTATATAACAGGGGTCACAAAAATTTCTGAGAGCCACTTGAAGGGTAGAGCGTAATATAGAGGGCTTCTTGTTTGATATAATCTTCCCGAATAATTTAAATTTGCTTGGTTTACCTTTAAATAATTAATATTTATAGGCTATATATAGGCCTATTAGGAGACTGTCTGTCTATGTTCACTGATTACTGTTAATGATTCCTCACTAGAGCTGTACTGGAAACCATTTTTGGGGTTTTGAAGCTTTGCGGCGCAGCAGGCTGACATGCTCTTCTGTCTGTCGGTCTCCATCTCCCCCGTTTTATGCCCAGGACAGTGCCTCTGCTGTACTACTGTACACAAACGCACCTCTACCCACAACAAACAGCGATATCAGTCTGAGAATTACTAATATTAATGAATGTTGAATATGAATAATGTTGTGGGATTATTCCTTATTTAATGGGCTATTTTGGTGAATTTGTACTATATTATGAAATACTTGTATAAAAAAAAATATAACGAAGCATTCAAATACTGATTTGGAGGTTGATTACCATGGCAGTGGTCGAAGCTACGAGGCATTCAGGTCAGCCCTAATCATTTAATTTTCATGTTATATATATATGCAAATGTAATGATTTTTCTTTTAATCTCAACAATTAATCTGTTTTGAACAGAAACATTTGAAAGTCCTACAATATCAAATTTGTCACATTTTTCCCAGCTGAAAACGCCAGGTGCTCTTCTGAAAGCGCCCAGCTGAGAGAGCGCTTTTGGAGGCACAGCTTTTTTTAGCTGAGAGCTTTGGTTGTGTCTGGTTGCTATGATACGGAATATCCGTGGAAATAAAAATGTCAGCACAAGGTAGAGTACTAGCTGTGTATGAAGGGAAGGCTGGAGCTAGGGCTGCACAATGAATCGAAATTTTATCGAAATCACAATATGGCCTACTGCAATTTTTAAATCGCAGGAGGCGCAATATTTGTTAAAGCAAAATGTTTGTCAAAATACAATTTTAAATGAAATATTGTGGTGCTGCAGAGATGTCCTGCATGGCCCACACATCATAGATAGATATGATAGATCGATAGATTGATAGTAATTAGTAGTAATTAGATAGTTAGAAAACATCAACATTTGTTTAGTACAGAGCCTGCAAAAATCCCACAATAATCATTTTCATGTTTTTCAATGAAAATGAGAATAATGCAAAAAAGAAAAAAATTATATTATCGTTCCCTCTAATATCGCGAATCACATCACAATTGCAATATCAGTCAAAATAATCCTAATTAGATATTTTCGCAAAAAGAGAGGAGAGACCGTGAAGAAACATCTTGTTGTTGTTGTTAAGCACTCATGGGCTACATGTAGGATGTGACCGTTGGTCTTTGTGGTATATCTCTTGCCCCTCCTCCACTGTGATTGGACGGCTGGGTGAAAAGTGATAGTGACAAATGCAGCGTTTTGCCCCAAACTGAACATTGTTCAACTTTTGCTGACCAGAAAAACATGGCAAACGTGCAGCTCTAGACCGAACTCTACTGGTGACTCATGCTATTTTTAGAACGTGCCCTGCAGGTGACTCATTGGCTCCCTGTGGGCAACCAAGTCGGCTATCCCTGGTATAGACCAACAATTCCTCCCAAACACAGTGGAACATAGTTAAATTGTCTGTCACACAACTTGGGACATGATTTTTGTGGTGCAGTAACTGGTCACAGGAGTCCTCGTCTCTAATCATACCTCTGAGAACAAACATGCATTTACTCTGTTTAGCAGCACGGTCACAGTTTCTCACGGTTAAATTTAAATGGGATAGAGGAAATTAAAAATGGTCGCAAGTGGTCAGTCAAGATGCATTTGAGATACGCTCTTATGTCAGTTTTAATCTTTCAGCTTGAACCACAGACTGGTTATATGTTAATGCAAGACTTCCTGCTGGCTGAAACAGAGACGTATTTCTTTTCTGGTCTTCAGACTTGCATCTAAGCTTTAATTGCGGTATAAATGAACCGTGTAACCTCTGACCTCTCAGCTCAAAGGTTAAAAGTTTCTAAAGAGACAAAGGCAAGGCCGCTGACCATGACGCACCTCTTCTATAGTATGTCCACACAATGCACACAGCTATTAGTGGTATTACAAAAATCCTATACTGCCTTGAGTTCATGTTACTGCTGACCTGTGGTAAAGAAGATGTGTTACCTTATGTCCACATGTGACATGTGTGGTGTCATAAAAATATCTGGTTTGTTTACCTGCACCTCCCAGTGTTATACCAAGCAAGCACTTAGTCTGCACACACTTCTGCTGTTTTTTTCCACTCCAGCATGACATGTCTCGTCGATCTACTGACAATCACAACAACATGCAGGCAAATAAAACCTGACTAACTGTAACCCAAATCAGACATTTGGGTTTTTTGAAATAAGTTGAAATTAAGCTCAATTTTGAGGCTCCGGTAGGTAAATTTAAGATAAATGTAAGAGCAAACTTACAATTCAGGCATGGCCAAAATGTCTATGAAGACTCTGTCATCTAGGTCATGGTCTACTCTGTAAGTGACACAGTACATCTATCTAATCAAGGAATTTTAGCCATAAAGGAACAGTGTGTAACATTTTGGGGGATCTATTAGCAGAAATGGAATATAATATTAATAACTATATTTTCATTAGTGTATAATCACCTAAAATTAAGCAGGTCCGCTTCATGGAGTCCGCCTTGTTGCTCCGCCATGTTTCTACAGTAGCCCAGAATGGACAAACCAAACACTGACTCTAGAGAGAGCCTTTTCGTGTTTTTACGTTACCTGATGGCCACCGTAGTTCTCTGACTCGCTGTCTGACTTCCGTTACTCCTAAAGTTGTGTTAGTATGATACGGATTGCTTCTGAGCGAGGTGAACGGCGTTACCACTGTTTTGCACTCGGCAGCTCACGTTACCACAGTCTTGGAGAGGGAGGAGTGAGCGGAGGGGGGCTCAGTTGGTTGCAATCCACAACCACACCACTAGATGTCGCCAAATCCTACACACTGTACCTTTTAATTTGGATTTAAGTTTAAATGGAAATGGAATTTAGATCACAGCAGAGCTTAAGTAACCCCAAAAAGAAGAAAAGATAATGTGATAGAGGGTTGGAAATTAGCACCAGCCACCAGCCAAATGCTGGTATAATATGTAAGTGGCTGCTAGATTTGCTTCACTCACCAGCCACAAAACAATGGTAATCTATTGAGTGGCTGGTAGGTTTTGGAATCCACCAGCCACAGTTGTAGGTGGGCAAAAAAGTAAATTTCCAACCCTGTAGATTTTTTTTTTTACTACAGCTGCAGCTAAATATTCTCTACACTGTATGGTAGATATGTAAAAATACCCAAAAGTTAGTATTTTCTAGCTTGGTGCCAAAACACCAGAGAAATAACTTCACGATCAAATTGTTGGACCGTCTGCAGAATCTCAGCCTCTGGTGTCTGTGATAAAGTTATTGCCAAGCTTAATAACTGCAACAGCTGTCCAACAGCTATCCAAACAGAAAAAAAATCCTCTTGAAATATTGACATATGTAAATAGGACATTTAAGTATGAAATGTTAAGCCATACTGGTCGTACGATCTTGTAAATCGGGCAGAAATATTAGATGTTTAACTTCATTTCAGGGGCATATGTGGAATCCAGGGCCTTCCTATTTATTAACTGACATCTGTCTCCACTGTAAGTTGAGGCTATGGCAACATTTCATATATCTCTGTATATGTCCTGCTTTGACTTGCATTTGTATGATAGTGAAGTTTACTGTATAGAATGAACTACAGATCATGAATGCACTCAGATTCAACAGATAAACCCATTAGTTAGTCTGACAGAGAAATCTTACTTTCAGTCTCTCAGTCTCACTTGCCAACAGGTGTTATTTTCTTCTTTTTTCTTCACACACACACACACACACACACACACACACACACACACATACACACACACACACACACACACAGCTTTGATAGAGATAACCATCTCCCCCCAGTGAAACTTGAATTGTGCTCTGAGAGCTGTGTGCCGCTATGCACAGACAGTATTACATTATGTTATGTCTACTGCTGAGGGGGCTGGACTGAATGTACAGAATGGGCTCAGACCTGTTGATGCAGATGTGATATTCATTAGTTCAGAGATCATCTTTAAAGCAAATGTCTGTTGAGACCAGTGGTGAAGGTGCTGCAAGTACATTTTGCCAATAATACTTATGTATTTTTACTTAGGTGACATTTTTAATGCAGGACTTTTAATTGTAAAGTGTGGCATTACTACTTTTGATTAAAGGATATGAGTAGTCTACTTATTCCACCACTGGTTGACCATTGATGACTTTTTAATTTGAGGACTTTTAGGAAAGGGCTTTTGAACGATAAATAATAATAATTTCATAATATGAATAATACAAATTACTTAATAGTGGCTAGAAACGCACTTTTAAAAGGTAAATATGGGCTTTACTTTCAAAAAGTTGTGTCTGTCAAGAACTCTAACTAAAGGGTCATTCAAGAAATGACAAACTGCTTTGAATGTAGGGCTGACCAAAATGCTTCGAAGCTTTTACCGTCACCATGGTAATCGACCTCCAAATCAGTCATGAAACACTTTGTTTTTTTACATTTAAATTATATATATATATATATATATATATATATATATATATATATATATATATATATTAGTCTGGCAAAGGGTCAGGGGGGGAAAACTCTGACTGTTGTCTGTGCATATGCACCAAACAGCAGTTCAGAGTATTCAGCCTTCTTGGAGACCCTGAGTCCTGCATGGGGCTCCAGTAGAGGGACTCCATAGTTCTGCTGGGAGACTTCAACGCGCACGTGGGCAATGATGGAGGCTCCTGGAGAGGCGTGATGGGGAGGAATGGCCTCCCTGATCTAAACCCAAGTGGTCGTTTTTTGTTACTGGATTTCTGTGCTAGTCATGGACTGTCCATTACGAACACCATGTTCAAACATAAGGAAGCTCATAAGTGTACATGGTACCAGAGTATCCTAGGTCGATGATCGATTTTGCGATTTGATATGTGATATAACAGGGAATGGTCATCTTTACATAATTATTCTCATTTTCATTGAAAAACATATTTAATATGATTATGATGTGATTTTTGCAGGGATCTGTAACAAAGATGTTTTCTTAAGGCTGTAGAATATAATGTGTAGGCCAGGACATCTCTGCAGCACCACAATATTTAATTTAAAATGGTATTTTGAAACACATTTCATGTTTAATAAATATTGCGCTTCCTACGATTTGAAAATTGCATGAAACCATATTTCAATACATTTTCAATTCATTTTGCAGCCCGACTCTGGCTGCATCCCTTGCATAATTTGCGCATTTGCACTATTGTATATGTGGTACAAATTTTTATTTCCCTTCTCTACCTTTGTTTTATTGTGTTGATGTTGTCTTTTTGTATTCTGTTTTTATGTTAACCCTGGCTGCAAAACTAATTTCCCCTAGTGGGACAATAGAGATGAGCTAATTATCCTAGAATCAAAAGTAGGGTAGCTTTAGTATGGCTTACTTCCTTAACTTTTTTGCCCGACCGGCCACACTACTTTTTTTATGTACTAATTATTGGGCATCGGATGTCCTCTGCCCTGAGTATGTTTGATAGTGGTTGCCACACCCACATACTGTAATTACACATTAACTACATTTTTGGATTGTAGCGTGTAAGTGTCACATATGCTCACTGTAATTACCACTGAAAACTTCAGTGCCAACGAGTGGACGCATAACAATATGATTTGAGTAGGATTTGTCAGGTCAGAATGTTCGACAATTATTACCACACCCTTAGATACCAGTAAGCTGATGTGGTGAAAAAAGGTGCGGTTGAAAAACACCAAACATGGGAAGGGCAAAAACACCTGAAATGCATCGCAGCCACTGGCATGTGCACAGCAGGTATGACATACATGAGGAAGTTAAGAAGTTGGACACAAATACACACCTTCTCATCTTCTCATCTTATTTAAAACCATATTGAAGGGAAACCACAACAGTACACAGGTTTATTGATGTTTGTTTTTTTTATTATTTAGAATTCTTAAATTCCTTGTTTAGCAAATTGTGATCATCTTTCCTTTCCTTCCTTTCTTATCCTTCCTTTGTTATGTCCAGGTTGTAGCGAACTACTATGTGTTACACTGTGGCATCATTTATTAGTGGATGTGTACTATTTTGTGCATTATATTTATTTTGCTGTATATATTAATAATTTATATGATTATATAAAGGATGCCCTTTTAACATCTGGCCAGTTATTAGTCATCTAGGCTAACACATCTACAGGTCCATGAGTCAGAAGTTATTCAACTCAGTCCCTCCCACTTGCAGCTGCTATTTATTTTTGTGGACATCAATGTTTTGTTTTCATTGTTTTCATTCTCCATACGTGCTGAAATGAAATGCTGACAGTCAATGACTTTGCTACTGATCAAGTCCGTGGACTAGATCATTCTTCTGATTTTCTTGAAGCACAAATCAGGGACAAATCTGCCAAACCTGCTGTAAATTGAGCCTGGCCTTAAATATCTTATATTGGCTGGATTTTAGGATGCCGCGGGCGGCCCAGGTGTCTGTTGATAGTTCATATGGATTTGACTAAAGGTTATTATATGAAGCGATTATTCCATGTGCCTAGCAACTTAATGATGTTACCTGCTGTTGTTTTAGGATCCAGTTTTATGGGTCTCCAAATATATCACTTAAAGCTGCAGTAGGCAGAATGTTTTTGGCATCATTGGGCAAAAATTCCATAATAACCTTTCAACATATTGTAATTCAAGAGTTCTGAGAGAAAACTAGACTTCTGCACCTCTCAATCTAGTCCATGACGGGAGACTTTGGCCAATCAGGTCATTTCAGAGAGAGAGCGTTCCTATTGGCTGTTCATTCAACAGAGAAAGTTTGCTCCAGCTGGTGGGCAGTGCTTGGTATTTCCTCAACTGATCTCAACATGGCTGTCGGGTCACAAACTTTATCATTTTACAGCTAAACAGTATGCCACAAGATGTTTCTGAAAACAATTGAGACGAGAAATAGACATTACAGTAACAGAATATTGATTCATATTTGATCAGCGCTGCCTAGTTTGATCGGAGTTCGCGAGTGATTGACAGCTGCTCAGAGACAGCAGGCTCCAGCTCAGCTCTGATTGATTGTTTTCCTCCGGTCTGTGAAATCTTGCAGATGCTATTAGGAGCAGCGGAGGACACAGAGGCACATGATTTTTTAATCATATTTGCTCCAAACTGTCTACTTCAGCTTTAAAACTTGAAAGCTATCCAGTTAGAGCACATTGTTCAGGTTTCTCGATGGGCTCTTTCCAGCTACAGCTGCAGGGGAGGTGTAGGCTAAACCGTCCACTTGAATTTAATACTAAATCACCACTTGTTCATACAGTAGGGCTGCAGCTACCCAACCATCACATCACTGACCACACTTTCCTCCATAAAGGATATTGTTTGCTGCAGACCTTCATTTATGTCTACTTTCCCAGTATGTTTTCTGTCTTGTGTTCAGTGATTTGTGACGGTTTTATTTAATTTAATTTACTGGACTTGCAGTACATTTGTTGCAGAAAACATTTTCTTTTGTCAGTTGGGTTTTCACATTAAGTATTTATTTGTTTGGCCTATTATACATTCGCACAGTATGCAAGTCTTGCTCATAAACATGAGTCACGAAATGTACACATGGTGTCGTTATACACAGCGTAATTAAGTGTGACTCATTTTACTGTTGATTTTTTTAAATGGCTTTGTTGTCCAGTAGTTTAAGTTTAAATTTTAATCACAGATCTGAGCTGATGTCTTGTTTTGAGCAGTAAACGCAAAACTGACTCGAGGGAATAATGTTACATTTACCTGATCAAATTAAATATACATTAACATTTTAATTCATTGCACATAGTCTTTTCCTTCCATTGATGTAAATAATAATTCACTCTTAACACACATTGCAGACATATTGTATAATGCACATAATGATCATGCATTTTGTTTTGCAGGAAAGTCAAATGTCGTAGCAAAAGAAGCTGTTTCCAGATGGACAGGTGAGTCATTTTATCTTTTTAATACATGCACATTTCATAAGTCTGGAATCAAGCCGCAACAATTAGTTGATTTAATCAATTAGTTGATCAACAGAAAAAGAACCGGCAACTATTTTGATTGTGTTTCCGATAGCTTAGAATGAGCCCTTCATATCTACATAGGGAGCGGGTCCTCTTGACGGAGTCCGCAATGTTGCTCCGCCATGTTTCTACAGTAGCCCAGAACGGACAAACCAAACACTGGCTCTAGAGAGAGCCTTTCGCATTTTTACGTTACCTGAAGGCCACCGTAGTTCTTGCTTGTGAATCTGCGGTAACGTGAGCCGCAGAGTGCAAAACCATGGTACTGCCTGCCGCTGTCTGACTTCCGTTGCTCCTAAAATAGCGTTATTATGCTAAGGATGACCTCTGAGCGAGGTGAAAGCGTTACCATGCTTTTGCACTCGGCGGCTCACGTTACCGCAGTCTTGGAAAGGGAGGATTTAGTGGAGGGGTACTGACTTGGTTGCAACCACACCACTAGATGTCATCAAATCCTACACACTGTCCCTTTGATTAATAAACTATGGTCTATAAAATGTCAGTAAATAGTGAAAATGCCCATTATAATGTCAAACAGCCCAACGGGATATTTTCAGGTTGCTTATTTTATTCAACTAACAGTTCAAAACTCAAAGATATTCAGTTTAATATTATATATGACAAAGAAATCCATTAAATCAGAGAACCAGAGAACATTTTACCATGCTAAATAACTCAAACAATTAATTGTCTGTCAATCGACTAACTGATTGCTGATCCTTGCAGCTGTAACCATTAGTTGCAGTACAGAAATATCTTAAATTTCCCTGTGGCAGGTCTCACTCCATTTATTACTCTTTAAATAACTCCAGCTGTAAGGGCACTTTGTGTTCAGCATGTCACCTCCCTGCAGTCAACACTTAGACGCTCTGTGTGCATTCATTGACCTAAGCGGTAACCTTGGAGACAGCTGACCCTGCGGGGATCATGGTAACCAGTCGGGCCTGTGGTGTTTTGACTCTTTAGGGTCAACATTGCCTGAAACTGGTCAACAAAGTCACTCTGTCAGTTTTCTTTGGCACATTTTTGCTTTACTTCCATAGAATTATATGAGTCATATCTGCCTCTTCCATGACTTGCACTCCCCTCTTCTGTCAGGGGTGGACTACCACTACGAAACGAATAAATACAGTGCCTCCTCACAGTACTGTGTACAACAGCTGTCTTAGAACAAGTACAATGTTTTCTTTTTTTACCTGTAACGTTCTCAGCTGTCATACATGTCAGTTCTGTCAATCAGTCGCATTTTTAACAAATTTGTTACTCCCTAAAATCAACCCAGCAAAGCCAAATCTTCTTTCTATGTAGCTGGTGTTATTTTAGCTTCTCACAACAGACTCCCGCAGGCTTATGTAACAACCCCACTTAATGTATTGAATTGCCTGTGGCTGCAACTTGTTCTGTGACAGCAGTACTTCTCAAAAACTATGTTGTGTGGCTTTAACCTGTATCCACGTCACACTGAGACACACCCGCACATAAAGAATCACATACTGTACAAGCCCTGACACAGTTAATCACTCGCGCTTCAACTGTATGTCGTCATATCAAAGTGTGAGAGTGGAGTGATCCTGCAGGACTCAAGTGAAAGGCATTTCTAATAGCATGATTCAGAGTTTATTGACTTAAGATCTTGATAAGACTTGTGTTGTTAATCTACAGCAAGCTATTTGATTTACTCTTTAAACGGGTGACACATCCACAGCTTTCAGCTTGACTCGTGAATCACTTCTAAAAGACACTTTACTTCAATTTGTAGACTCATCATCACTGGAGACGTGTAACTATGGTAACCCATGCCAACCTCATGTGACCAAAGTGACGGTTTGTGAGAATCAAAGTCTGAAGTAATCTAAAAATAGAAGTGCACTCGGAGAGCGCAGACCTCCGCCAAGGCAGGTTTCATGTACGCGCTGCCCCACTTGATTCGCGTACTATTGGTTTCATACTAAGGTATCGGACATACTAAAAAATTGCACATACTGTTTTAGCGTACTAAATAGCATGTTAGTATGGAATTTCGGACGCAACCTATGTGAATGACATAAGCTGACAGGAAGTAAACATGGACCCAAACTGCAATTCTGTTGAAATGGTCTATACTACAGTCAACAGTGTGCTTTTAGCTAAGAGTTATTTGGAAATAGACTGGGGTGATAACATGCATTCATCATCAAGGATATTAATTGAATCAAAGAATTTGCAGAAATTAGAGTAGAGTTAATTAATTGGCTAAGTCATAGTCAAAGACTGAAGGCCTATAATTGTAAGGATTTTCAAATACTCCACTTCCTTTTGATGGTTGAGGGAAGGTGTCATAAAATGAAATTTTACATTTCAATCAGGGACATTTCTCCACACTGAAATTGCTTCTTCTCATGTGCAGCTTCACCTGACAGATATATGGTATCAAATCTGCACTTAGCAAGATCTTTATGCAAAATACTGGTGCACAAATGCAGTCTGCATCACAAATTGAAGCTTTGTCATAGAGTGCCCCCACTCTCGGTCACTGGTGGGAAATGTTCCGTGTTCAGGAAGTAATAATCAAATCTTCAGCCTAAATAAGTGCAACGAGACGGATGGTTTGTTCTTGGACTCAACCATCATTCTCAAGTCCAAAAATATTCTCATAACCCCAGACTGACTGTGCTAAATAATACTATGGGGCAAGTGCATCACTGTATTTTGGCTCGTTAAACAAAGATATTCATTTCTTTTTTTAGACAATGTTTTTTCCATCAAGTCATGGACAAAGAAGAAGTTCTCCTTTGATGACAGCCGCATTAATAAAGCCTTTGGGATCCCAGAGGATTTTGACTACATGGACTGATTGCGAGCTTTTCTACCAGCGTTCATGTTCACAATAAGCAAAAAGATAAGTGTTTAAGCTTCAGTTTGAAGCCAGTATACCTGGTGTCAGCAGTTCTAGTTTATGTTCTGTGTATTAGAGTGAAAATAAATGCACCAGGATTCATATTTATGGGCTTTGAATACAGACAGATATCAGTGATTTTACTGTGGCAGATGGACTTTATCAGCCGATATGTTGCTTTGGTGCAACCAGAGAAGAGCAGCACCAAGCATTAGCGGCTGTGAAGGGTGAGGGGTTCTGTGATGAACACAACTGAGCAGCCTGACTTTTGGGACACCTGTTTGCATGAAAACTGAGAGGCCTAAGTTGATGATGGAACGGAATCAACACTTAACACATCTGTGCAGCCAGTGATCTAATTTGTATGGTTTAAACAGATGGTTTGGAATCAAACCCCTGTGCTCTTTTTTTTCCTACTTTTTTATTTTTGCTGAGATGAAAAGAAAAAACTCTTCGTTTTCAAAAAGTGCACAGGGACTGACGGGAGAATTAGATTACAGACAATATGTTTAGGATATGTTATGTGTACAAGTGCTGTAAATATTTGAAGTACATTTACTTCTTGCAGAACCTCTTTTCTTATGCTGCAAAAAAATGTCCCTTTTGAGTTTTATAAGCCTTTTTTTTATGTGAATGGAAATGGGTTCTATGGGTACCCACAAGTCTCCCCTTTACAGACATGCCCACTTTATGATAATCACATGCAGTTTGGGGCAAGTCATAGTCAAGTCAGCACACTGACACACTGACAGCTGTTGTTGGCTGTTGGGCTTGAGCTTAACATGTTATGATTTTGTATATTGTGTTATGCTAAATGCAGTACCTGTGAGGGTTTCTGGATAATATTTGTTATTGTTTTGTGTTTTAATTGATTTCCAATAATAAATATATACATGCATTTGTATGAAGCAGCATATTTTCTCACTCCCATGTTGATAAGAGTATTAAATTCTTGACAAATCTCCCTTTAAGGTACATTTTGAACAGATAAATGTGATTCAATATTTTAATCAATTGACAGCCCTAATTCATCTAAAACTTAATGTGTGCAATCTATGTATTTTTGTGTTTTCATTTCTTTAGAAATTACCATTGAAACATTGAAGAAATCTGTCTTAAAAGCACAACATGTTTTTTTCAGAGCTGCACACTCCCTTTCTGTATGAACAAAAAAGGAAGGAACACTGTTGTCGTGACATGTCCAGAATGACTATCGCCCAGCTTATTTTCCTCCCATTTTCTCTGTCAAACCAGATGCAAAACAGGTAGTTGTGTTCTGTGTTTACTCAATGAGGCCAGTGTGTGTCTGCTGGGTTTGTTGATTTAAATTTCAAATGTACTCGTCTTGTCTTACTCATCAGTTTAGTTTTCTTTCCAGTAGATGAATGATATGCAAACATGTTGTTAGTTTTCTGTTGATTCATGACTATATTTTATTTATAATGTTGCTTAATGCAAGTTATATTTATCTTTACGCCACTAAAGAAGAACATGTTAGTATTAAAAGACAAATGTTATGTGACCTATATGTATCCTGCCTACTGATTAAAAGTGATGGCAGCTTCCTGTTTATAATGCTTCCAAATGCATAAGTTCAGTTATTTATACTGATAAGGATAATTTGCAAATGTCAGTGTTCTTATATGTTTTGTTTTTCTTTCACTAAGATCCTTATTAGAAGTGTACTGGTGACTGGAGCAACACTGATCCAGCAACAAAAAAAAATATTCTAAATGCCTAGCTCGTTTTGTTTTGTTCGGTGATGCTGGCACACCCTCAGAAGAGTAACCTGAGTGTGTATGTTCATGTGTGTACCTGTCCGACCTGTCCAAAGTGATTCACGAGTCTGACGTGCTGAATGTCAGTTTTCCTAGTGGGCCGTGCATAATTTTACCTCACTCTTACTCACTTAAAGGCTACTGTTAATTGCAGCTTCTTTGGTTAAACATGTCTTGTCCACACAAGAGATCAACAATGCAATAATTAGGCCAACTAAAGACTTTCACTTGACCTAAAATATAGGCCAAAAGAAGGACATATGATTATGCAACACTAAACTGATGCATACAGGGTTGCATGTAAGGTATGCTCAAAGTTCAACTAGGGTAAATACAGATTTTTACTAAATGAGTAGTAAATGTACCAATACAACAACGTAAGAAAAAATATTACGTAACATTAAGTAAAAGTCCTGCAGTTAAAACCCTACTTTGGTAAAAGTACATTACTATCATCAGCAAAATGTAGTTAAAGTATCAAGAGTTAAAGTACTGGTCCTGCAGAAATATCACTGATAATGATAATAAGATTATTGTATGTTTTTAATGTAAAATCTTAATCTGTAAAGTTGCTATTAACTATAGCTGGCAGATCCGTGTAATGGAGCAAAAAGTACAATATTTCCCCCTGAAATGTAGTGGGATAGTAGTATTAAGCAGCAAAATGTGCAAGTACCTCTAAGTCCAGTGCTCGAGTAAAGCTACTTTCCACCATAGTGTGCGCATGTCTGTAGGGTACTGACTGGTGTTGGAGGAAGTATTCAGATCTTTTACTTAAGTAAAAAGTATTGAGTAAATTGAGTAAAAAGTGCAATATTTCCCTAGAAGTATAAAGTAGCATAGAATGGAAAGTACAAGTACGTCAAAATTGTAGTTGAGAACAGTACTTGGGTGGTTGTACTTTGTTACATTCCACCACTGAGTAAAAAGTAGCATGAGATGGAAATACTCAAGTACATTAGTATTATTTTTGTATGTAAAAAGTAACTCAAATGTAGTGGAGTAAATAGTGCAATATTTCCCTCTGAAATGTAGTGAAGTAGAAGTTTAATGTAGCATGAGATGGAAATACTCAAGTAGATTAGTATTATAGTAATGCATCACATTATATAAGCCTGTCTGTTTTCAAATAGTGGAGTAAAAAAATACAGTATTTCCCTCTGAAATATTGTGCAGTAGTACTGTACTATAAAGTAGCATGAGATGGAAATACTCAAGTAGATTAGTATTATTTTTGTACGTAAAAAAGTAACTATAAGTGTCCACAAAATGTAGTGGAGTAAAAAGTGCAATATTTCCCTCTGAAATGCAGTGCAGTAGTAGTATAAAGTAGCATGAGATGGAAATACTCAAGTAAAGTATATACATGTGTGCTGAAGTGCAGTATTTGAGTAAATGTATTTAGTAACTTACCACCACTATAGGGTACATTATGCATATATATCTTTGCATGATGGGTCAACTTTGTGTTTTGTTTTTTACCTTGAACAACAAGACACGTTCACAGCCGTGTTGCATGCAAGTGACGGTGGTGCGTTCAGGGTACAATGTGCTGTAGCAGGCTGGAGGGAGGGAGTTACTGCTGCTGCTGTTTCTGCTGCTGGGTGGTGAGAGAGAGAAAGAAAGACCAACGCAGCGAAACACACGGCAGGCTGCTAGCTGAGAGAGGGCAGCAGCATGGCGGGGCTTCAGGACTTCCAACAAGGCAGCCACTGTCACAGGAAAACCTGGATCAATATACTACTAGGAATACTACAATTACTTTTACCCTGCGTCCAGCACGGAGGAGCTCAGCTGCAAGGTCTGTATACTCACCTTTATCTCCCTCTTTCTGGGGGTGTAACGCTAACATTAACGCGACCATTGCAACAAAAACATGTAAAAAACATTGGAAAATGGATGTCAAGCTGAATCATCCAAACACCTTGTTATATTAAAATAGAGAGGACATATTTTAAATACATTTTCAAGTAGTGATTTTAAGCATATTTTGATTTTTAACATGTTTTGTCAACCTGCTAGTTCATGCTAGCTCCCAGTTCCCTTTTGGCTGTTTGGGTTAAACGACATGACAACTTGTTCAGACAGGGAAGTGACCTATTATCAGGACTAAAAGGGTTATTTTTGTGTCTATAATAAAGCTACACATTGCTGTGAACAAACTGTATAAGGTTAAAACAGCCGTGTGTACTGCAGTAGCAGCAGAGATGTTTTCCAAGTTGGTTAGCCACCGAGCTAACAAACCCTTCCTGCAGCTAGCAAACTGCCTTTGTCAGCCTGCAGAGGGGAAGTCATTTCCTCACTTGTCTGCATGATTATCACACACATACTTTCACTTTATTTATCTGCCTCAACCAGCAGTAATAACAGAGACTGACAGTTTGCAGGTTAATTGCTTAAATGGTGCAATTTCCAACCCCCAAAAACCCTCACTGATAATTGTATTTCTTTGCTTCCCACACAAAAGCTCTGAGTCAGATATCCACCAGCGTGGTCGAGGTCTGGCAACCAGAGGATGCAGACCCATTAGTCCAACTTCAGGTAATCATCATTATTAATTCTTGCTGTGTGTGTTTGTATGTGTGGAGGAGGAATTAAATGCAAAACCTGCAACAAATGCAGCCAGATGCATGAAGCACGTGTGGTTAAGTGCATCCCCTATTGTGTTAAGAAACTCCACTACTTTTGCAGCTAGTTGAGTTGTGCATATTATATTTGATTACGTGAGAGAATATCAATTATCATGCACGACTATGCAGGTTATACTATTGTGCAATTTTTTGTAGTTTATCGAGCTAGTATGCACAGTTTTTTAGTCTGAAGTAAAGGCAAGAGCGGGAGGGCCACCTGCCATGTGGCTCCTCCTTATATTCTTTTGTACATAGTGTCCATTGTGGAGTTCAGTCTATAGTACACACTGAGAGCATGCTAGGAACTAGGCAGGCTTTTTGTACTACTCTGCAGACCTTTTCCTACATACTACTTTAACATTATTTCCTGCTTCTGTAGTTGCATTTGAGGCTTTTTTGTTGTTTTTTTTAGGATCTGAGATACAATTTCCTATATGTTTAAATTGTCAAGTAGGCGGGTGTGATGATTATGTAATCATGGAGCAAGACAAACACTGAACAGCAGGAGATCAGTGTTTATGATAACCTGTCATGAGGTCACCAGCTGACTGTCATGTTACCTGAGGGGGGTGTGGCATTTTCTGCAGTCCTTTATGTAAACACATGAGTAGTTGATAATTTGGTTGCTTTGCTTTGCTTTTAGGGGAAGTTGCAATAGCACAAGGCTCTTCACAGTATTTTAGCATTTTAGGATTTTATTGGTCTGAATGAATGTATAAATGTAGGTGGTTTAATCCTATGTACGCTATGTTTTTTTATATGTGCGTGCTTTTGTCTTTTGTCTGTTTTTAATGAGCACTGCAACGAAACAAATTCCAATCAACTGTGGTTTGACATGGCAATAAAGTATTGAATCGAATTGAATCAAATTGAATTTGGTTGCTTTGGATATAAGTACAAATAATGATGCATGTTACACCAAAGAGGTTTTGATTAGGGATGCACCGATCTGACTTTTTCAGTCTTTTATCAGCTGACACCGAGTACCGATTCGATGCCAGTCTTTAATCAATAAGCTGTATATCTCACTGTGTGGAAGTGACTGGGATCATTCTTTAATGTGTAACAACAACATCAGACTTGACTTAAACATTGCTTTCCTAACTTTGTAATACAAAATGTAACAAATAAATACAGATATACATTTACTGAATTGTTATTTATTATTTAAATAATAAATCGTACACCAGTAACTTGGTAAAAGATATTCAAAATTGACAGGAATTGCATTTAATGCAGCAACAAATTGGTCAAAACTTAGACAGGAATTACATTCCAGTATATAATGTATATAGTATATAGTATATAAACATAGACCTGAATTGAATAGATCGGCCCCATTGTCACCGATACCCAACCCAGCCATTTGAGTCAGTGTTGATCCGGTATCGGTGCATCCCTAGTTGTGATCATTTAGTAAAGTCTGTGTTTGTTTTTCAAAGATAAATGGTAGGCTTTTGCGAAATTTGATAAATAAGTAAATAAAAGCAGGTTTTCCTTCCACAAAAATACTTTTGCGCTTTTGTTGCTATGTTTCGCAAAGTTGACTTATTTTGCAATCTACATTCTGCGGTAATAGGTAGCATAGACATGCCCAGACCAGAGATAACACACAAGGAGTTGATTCAGCATTGAAGATAATTCTCATTTGTTGAATAGATAAAAAGATTAAATGAAGGGGAAAGGGTTGGTGTTAGGTCATGTTTTTCCACTCATTCCTACCTTGCGGACCAATTGGCAGATGGCGGACTTGTTGACATTGTTAGGTGTCATGTTTAGATAGGCAGTTCGGTGAATGGAGTGACTGTCTCAGTTACATGGGCTATGTGAAATAGAGCATGACATGGATGTCTTTCATCTGTATTCCAGTGCTGCTGGTGGTCAGCTGGTTAAGTAGCGTACTGTATGTTGCTGCAGGCACATTGAAGTGGCGATACAGTAGATACTGTGTCATGTGCCATGATGCATAGTAAAAAATATCATAACTGAGCAGATATGCGCATAACTAGAGCTTGTGATTGTTGCCATCTTCATCTCATACCTCTTTCTTGGGATTTTTTTAAACATTGACTTGTGTTTTGGATTTGACTAAGGATCATGTGGCTGCATGTCTAAATAAGTGGCCTCCCGTTCTACCAGTGATTGTTAGATTAGTTCATGTTTTCATTTCTTTCGTCTGCCTATTTGAGCTTTGTGTTTTGTATACAGGCCCTCGTCGCATGTTTTAAACCCCTGCATTCATCTTAAAGTCCCTGCAGCTAGAATCCAATTCACTTACAAATGGTGCTGCTTTTGCATATTCCTTGTGCTTTAATGGCTCACCTGCTGCAGCAGCATGTGTTCTGTCATTGTTGTGCTTAATCAGCTGGAAAATCTGTTTTGTCTCGTTCACTAAAGCCATTAACCTGCCAGGCTTCAAAGGTGCTGGGGGCATGGTAGGATATGACACCAAATAACACAGAATACATCAGTTAGGACTTTTCAAGCTTCAACCTGTAAGTTTTGCCGTGTCATGTAGACAACGGATGTGTGATTATGGATAGAACCAGTTTATATTTTTTTATATTGGAGCATAGATGAATCTGGGGAAATACCAGAAGTAACCAATTCGCCAATACTGCGTCGGCATTTTCCTACAATACATACAGGTTTGAATGCAAGCGGTCCTAATGAAGTGTACAATTTTCTACTTTTACCTTTACTTTTTATATAGCGTTACTTTTGACAATGATGTCTAAGAGTTTGGGAGGAGCCTGAGCAGTTCTCAGCTGCCTAACATTAACTTAACTTGGTGAAACAAGTAACGTCAGCTATAGTTGACACTGCTTACCTGGTTGCTTGTAGTGACCGCAGCTGTTGAAAACATGAACAGAACATGTAGGCTTCCTCGTAAAAGTTTTCAATTTGAATTGAATCCATTTATAATACATACTTATTTGGGTTTATTATCTACGCCGACCATTTACGAAGTTACTACGAGCAACCACCAATGATTTTGGCTGAAAGTCACCAGTTAACACGTTTAGCAGACAGAGTCACTACGACTTGCCACTGATAGATCGCGGAGCAAAGCGGTCACCAGATTCGTTTATATATGATGAAGTAACAAAATAACAGATACTGATAATAGATCAAAACTATAAATAAGAAATGTTTGTTTCCTTTTAAAAAACCTGTAAATCCAATATTGCCATAAACCAGCCGTGATCTTTGATTTGCAGCATTTCCTGCAATGGCTTAATATAACCAATGACACTGCAGGGGTAGTTGCTACCTCCGTAGAAAAAATATAATCTTTACTGGTTGACAAATCTGTATCATGATGATGCCACAAGGCCCTGATTGTTCCTATGGAAACTGTATGTTCTGCATATGAAGAGACCAAAGCTTATCTCTGTAGGCCATGCATGGTGCACAGAACCTACTGTAGTTAAAAGTGTTTGTACTGATGTTTGATTTACTGCGTTGTAATTTTCAGTTTCTTACTTAGCAATCCACGTTCAGTAAAAAGTGAAATACACACCCTGTTTTCTCTTTCATTGTTTATGGTTTTCATGCTAGCGTGTGTATTTTGAAATGTTCTGCGGTGTTTGAAAGGATATCCTGATTTCCCAAGGCAGACTGGCCTTGGTATATTTATGAAACTGCGGAGAAGATTACACCATTATGACACGAATCATGGTTATTTTGGCAATGCTCAGTCAGTTGTCATTTACCTACCAGGTGCACTGCTGATCAAATGTCCTCTCAAGAAGCATGAACTTACCTCAGTACATGCAGTAGGTTGACATGCATGATGTAATCTGGTTAGGCAATAGTTTGAAGTGTGGACATGGTTCAGCGTAACTTCATTTTCCCAATAACTTAAGTAGGGCTGCCTCCTCTTAGATTGTTTTGGTCTTAGTCTTATTCTTATTTCTAGGAAACTTATTAGCACATCTCTGGTAAACACAAGATTTAAAGTGGTGCTTTTGTTTGCTTTGTGGAGAAATTCAGTTTTGCAGATGATCTGTCGATTTAAATCAACAATCGATTTGTCGACTAAGAATATCTTCGGTCGAGTACAGCCCTAAATTCAAGTTTACATGATAATTGTGTGAATGTCTGGAGGGATGCTCTGTACTCTGGAGGAAACACACTATTAGTGCTACAAAGTAAGAGACAAAAAATGGAGGGAAATTGTAGATGTTTCTTATTTTTCTTGTCAATAAATTAGATTTTCCTCAACCGCAAACAAAGCGTTGAAATTAGGTGGCGTATGGATGTACAGATATTTTATTAATCCTGAGGGAGTTCTTCTTGTCCTCACAGCATCACAGGACAAAACTATATCAATAGCTATGAATAAAAATCACAGTCTATAACTTCTCTAAAATCAAGACAAAACTGATTTCACCAGTCATATCTAGCGCTGTGTCAAACTGTAGCCTGATTACCAGTCACAACAATTGTTTTGTGTAGTGACTGATCTTCAGAGATGCTGTAGTCATTCAGTAATGCCGCATGCACAGTGTGAGAACATGTACAACAAACTGGGTGTTTCATTCTGAGAACTACAGTGTACTCTGCCAACACTGGCAGAAATTACTGCCTGCTGTCTAACCCTTGGAGTCAGGGTGGAAAAGATGTAACGCCAGTTGTATTTTCCCAAGGCTATTCCAGTTTTCTGCTTGGATTTCCTGGTTTATTTACAGTGAAATCATATTTTATGCAAAATAAAACCTTTTGACATTTTCGAGAAATAAAATGCAGATGCACAAAGAAACGTATCGGAGCAGTTGGTGCTGTATCAATGTGCATCAAACCTCTTGTTTATGAAAATCATCACAGTAGCCAGAAGGCAGTTTGGCACACCAGAGTCGACTTGCATCCCACAGAGCCTCCTGATGTGGTTCTCTCTAGGCCGCAGTGTGAATGTAGAATAAATGGGTTGCAGTTTGCTGCTCTGACCATATCGACTTAAGTGTATTTTTATTTCCTTTTCAGGTGGAGAAGGAACGAAGAAAAGACGTTCTTCCACTGGAGGACAGGTAAGCTTTTTTTAGTTCATCTTCTGTGAGAACAGCATAAAACTGAAACTCTTCTGTGGGTTGTTTTCACACATTTGTAACGCATTACACATTCACGAGCAGCCAGATGAAAAAGAGCAATAGACATTTAGACCATCTCGTCTTGCTGGTCCAAACATTGGTCACAGAAAGTCACACATACATTCTTCTAAAGGATATTTAGAGTTGTATGAAGTTAATGAAAGGTTTCCACCTGTTCATGAGTGGCACTTGGGAGTATGTAGAGACTTTCCACCAAGCCACATAATTACCAACAAACCCCAAACCAGCATGCAGATTGCATCATACTGAAGTGTTTTCTCGTGTATAGTGTAGACTAGAGTTATACTGTAAGACACAGAATGAAAGCAGGGATGTGCCATGGGCTTGTGTGCTATAGTATAGACAAGAAGTTTTGATTTAATGTGAACATATTCAACACATTATAGTAAAGCTCTGTTAAATGTTTTATTGGATACGCAGAATCAACCCGTAGCCGTGGCGTGTTTTTGTATTCACACGCGAATGACGAGGTTGGGTTTCAGTTTAACAGGACTGAAGGTTTCTAAAAAAGGCCTTTTAAAGGTGTATGCAGGCTGTGTTGTGTTGGCGAGTGAGGGGCTCTGTGACGGAGAGAGTTTTGGGGGCGTGTGTTAGAGAGGCACAGACCCAAATTCCTGACTAATTTTAGAACTCCTTGAAAGAAAAAGGAGGGTAGGTCTGTCTTTCCCAGCTGTTTTTGTTCATGCAGAAAATTGTTCGGAAAATAGACGTTTGCAGCAAAATATCAACATTTTTCATGGTGTTATTTAGTAATAGCTTGCTCAGAAACAGAGTGAGCTAAAGGCTTGTTTTTCCATTGTTAAAGTCGCACATATTCTAGCATTTGTGCTTGCTTCTGCTCCTTGTTTATCTTTCTTAGAGAAGCAGTGCCAGTAATGTAAAGAAAGAGCCCAACATGTCCTTTACCTAAACTAGCTACATGTTCCCCTCACTCAGGTGTTCCTGGCCTAGAAGTTTGTACTCCACAACTGAATAAGTCTGAACAAGTCTGAATAACATAACAGATAATCTCACTTTGGGCTTTGAGACGACACATTTATAACAGAAAGCCTGCATTTCAAACTTGGACTGTTTTAAAATGTGGTTGTTTACCAGCCAGGGGTTGATCAAATGAAAAGATGCTATCAAGTTGCATTATTATGGAAAATGTTGTTGGAGTTTTTGGAGCTTGACCCATACTAGACACTAAAAGTCAGTATATCTAGACCTTTGCTGCTTCTATTTTGACCTTTTGTCAATTGCGACGTTATGAAAGTGCAATACTAAATCACCGGAGTACTCCAATAAAGTAACAAGTCCTGATATAAAGTTCATCTGGTTCACATGCGGCCAACTGTTGCTGAACAGTGTGGGAATAATGCTATTTTTAAGTGTAGGGAGGTGAGAGGCAAAGGAGGCTTCGTAGTGTTGGCTGACCTGGAGACCTCCGGAGCCGTGGGCTGCGAGGCCTCTCGTGCCAGGGTTATCAGGCACTTGGCAGGCCTGCCATCACTCTCTCCCATCCTAAAGAGCAAAGCAGGCTGCAGATATAGAGGTTAATGATATCTCTGTCTGGGTTCAGGCTTCTGTCAAAATGTCTCAGCTCTACTTTTCTTCTTAGCTCTTTCTTTACTTTGATCTCCACCGCAATAGTTTCTTTGCTCTTTCATTCTGTTGATTTAAAGGATATCTCCCTGACACACACTTACTCTTTGCTGCTTAATACTGTAGCACACATGGTTTTAATTTCACTGTTACTCTTATTGTTTCCTTGTCTTCTACAAACGCTTGTGAACACCAGTTGACCTAAACTCTCCACTTGTCCTAACCTCTCCCCCGGAGCACGGCTGAGGTCACTGCTAACATTGACTTTATTTGAGTTAGATCCAGGGGATCAAATAGCGCCAAACATAACTTGTTATTTTTGTACTGTAGCTGTGGACAGAACCCTTGGACTACAGCTCAGTGGCATGCTTGTTGAGAGGCTGAGTTTTTCTGAAAGGCCAGCTGCTGTTGAATTCAGAGAAAACTGAGTTACTAATAGCCTACATATGACAAGGTAAATGCCTTCCTCCACCTTTCAAAGAAGGAACCGACACTACTAAACATTTAAGAGAGTGTAGCATTCCACTTTTGAACTTCCACTTTTTGGGTTTTGAATAATGAAACTAAGTAGTTTTACAACCGCATTAATCGCTGTCTTTTATTCCAGATCATGATAGTAAGTAATCTGATTTTTAATAAGATAAATGGCTTTGTGATGTTGAAACTGCTGACCATAGATTTTAAACCATAATGCGAGAGATCTGTATCAACTGTCTGCGAGCACACAGGACTCCTCTGCAGACGCAGACGACCTCATTTCCCCTCCACATTTGACCACTCATCTGCACACCCACACAAAAACACAGCTTTTCCGCTCTGACTAACACGGTTTCGAAGTTACACTGTATGACAAGTTATGAATTAACAAACAATTAGAACTGCAGCGAGCATGAGAGAAAGAAGCACTTGTTATGTAATAGAGAAGATAGCGTCCCTCTCATCAAGTCAAACACCACTCTCAGCTTATTTGTCCTTTGGCTAAATCTACAGCGGGGAGGGTGAAAGTGGAATATTGTAATTTCATAGGTGGTAAACCAAGAGGCAGTATGACAGTTCAGTCCTACAGAGCAGGTGAATAAATGGCCATAACTCGTTGAAGCCAAGGTGTGTGTGTGAATCATGAATGTAGTACCTTGGTGACAGTAGGTTGCAATATTTGTCTACAAATAATGTTAGTCCTTTGACAGCATTGTGGTTTTAAGTAAATAGCTCTGCTCCAAATGACCTACGCTACTCTTACAACAACTGGCTCTAGATAGGGCCATCGTAGCTCTCCAACACGCTTCGCACACGGGACAGGCTTCAGTTGGTTGCAATCTCCTCACCTCACTGCTAGATACCGCCAGATCCTACACACTGCACCTTTAAACATTGTTTGTTATGTTCATTTTGCACTCAAGTTCTTAAAATGAGAAAGTACTTTTTTGTTTGTCAACTATTTAATTCACACGGGGGTATACAAAAATAGGCTTTAACATGTTGGTTATATAGACTATACTATTTATTGGATTACCAGAAAACATTCTTTATCATGATATATATCATGATAAAGAATATGAAATGATCTATCATGAGAGAAGATTTTGGCCATATCGCTCAGCTCTAAGCGCTGTAGGTGTTAATCATAATTATGCTTACTTCGAATTTGACCTTAATTAACTCACATACCCTGGAGAAGGTGCTACTCCAAATTGTATATCGGATCATAATCAAATTATGTTTGTGCCTGCATAGAAATTAGATTTCCTTTGGCGGTGGGGTTGCATGTTTTTACACTTCCTGCTATTTCTGTGCCTATTATTCTACCAAGTTACATCTCAGTTTTTCATCACCCATTTCATTGCCAATAGACATTTATCATCGTGACATCAGTATCTGTAAAGGAAAACCACTTGCAGTCTTGAAGGTAGTTGATGTCTTTGTGTGTACATTCTTGTGTTTCGCAAGTTCCTGTTACGCATTTTGGATAATTATTCCAGTTCAGTTTAGCGTGAGGTAAATTGTAGATCCTCCCTTTTTATTCCTTATCTTGATGTTTGTTGGGACAATGACGCATTGGTTGGCCGGAGCAGAAGGAAGATATAAAGGGTTGCTTGGGGGGGTTTTCGTCTTTGTCGTGCGTTTTTCATTTCTGTTTTCTCAGCATCGACCCCTTTTCTTTTTTGTGCTTCCTTCTCAATTGACTACATCGGCTGAGCTGCTGCTCAGAAAGTGATCCAGTTCTGTAGGGCTTTGACACAGGTAGTCAGCTAACTACATATGTGGAGCTAGATGTAAAATACAACCAACAAACTGTTGGCATTTTTAGCTTTCCTCTGCAGAAATAATTCTTCTCTGAAATCTACATCACCACTAGTTAAAATGTCCTCTTAACCAGAAGTAGTTTACAGAATCTTACGTTATTAACTGTGCTTGATGCGTCCAATTTCTTTCAACAGTACAGCATGTCAAGTTCGTAATTTTGTCTCTCAGCAGTAGACAGAAAGCAGTAGAAATACCATCCTGTTAACCACTAACTACATTAACCACAACAGAAGACACGTGTGTCTGTTCAACACTCTCAGTGTTAGTCTGATATCCTGCACATTAACGTCACACTGATAGAGCATTTGTACCAGGCTGGTCTCAGTATTACTGTCAACTATTATCAAGCTGTAGTCTGTAATAGAATTTATACAAACAGGGATATTATATGTAGGAATGTTTATTTTAGGGAAAAGGTTGGAAAACCTCTACAAATATGGTAAAATAAGATTGGCAAATTAGATTGCTGCCTTAAAAGGAAAGTTTAACTACCCATTCAGAACATTTGCATTTAGTATATAACCTTGTGTATTGTACTCTACCTTGTCGTGTGTACATGTTAAAGGTTCTCTATTCATCATTCAGTGCATTAATATAGCGGCAAACAGCTATTTGCTACGTAAAGATATAGAGGAGTAATGTCTACCTGAGCAGAGAATGAAGTCACTCTCCCTCTCTCTGTGTTGTAATCCGAGCTTCTCTGTGCTTTGTTAACGTAGCCGGGCAGACCGCGCATGCCTTTTAGTGCTTGTGAGGGTGCCCCACTGGCTAGCTCACAGCCGCCGCTCTGCACTGCTCTCATACGGCGGTTATAGCTGATAACGCCATCCTGACCCATGCACAAGCATAGCACACACGCTCCGGTTCCCCCCCAGGTTAACACTTACCTCTGTCAGGACTGTTGCTTTTGTTTTCACTGTTAGCACCGTTAGCTGCGAGCTGCAAGGTCAGCCGTTGCCATGTTGAGAGCCGTTGAGAGGCAATAGAAATGCTCTCAATTTTGCGACTAGCACCTTTAATCATTGGAAGTCAATACAGCACTGACAGTTTTTCTTGTAATATTACATATGCAAAATATTGGGAGTGTTTTGACATGTATCTCAGCAGAAGCAATCAGGATTTATAATTTCTGGTGGAAAACATGCTTCCAGTTTTCGTTCCTTCTTTAGAATGACGTGTTAAAGCAGTTTGACAGGGAGTCCTGGTGTTTTTACTTGATCCAATAACAGATTAATTGTTTCACATTTAGAGTCTTGCAAATCCCACAGCTGCTTCCTTACAGTTATTAGGAGTTGCTTTATGGGACATGTCCCAGCAGCGGGAGAATGTCAGTAATCGTTTATATTCATAGTAGAAACTGTAAAATACTCCATAAGAATAATCACATTCAGTTCTTTTTTATAAGACAAAGGTACAGCTGATAATAATACAAAACTAAAATTTAAGTGAGATATGCCAGGGCAGGGTTGGTATCAGGAAGAATGCAGATTTAATCAAGGTAATAGTTGTGTTGTGTAAAGAAGCGAGTTGCCTCAGGGCGAGCTTTGTCTTTCTTACGAAATTCTTTATTACTAATGTTCACATGTGTTTTGAAATCATGCAAGCTTGCAAGACTCAGCCTGCATGTTGTGCATTTGGTAACATAAAATGCAGAACAGAATTTTTTTGTTGTATTTTTAAACACATTGTTCAGAAAGTGTAATTTGTGATGGAGTTTGTGTATGTAAATAAACAGAACTTGATAAGGAAATACTATTTAATAGCAATGTACTACTGTGATCCAGCCCTAACGGTTAATGCTGACAGGAGTCCTAATCACTTGAAAGTCTGGATGTGGCCTTACAGCCTAACATAGTCTTTGCTGCAGCACTGGGTTCATGATGGAGTAGGTATGGTTCTTGGTTTCTTCTCAGTCGTTCACTTATGTTCACCTATAAACCCAGTTTTGTGATCTTCCTATTTATTTTTAGGCAGGGGACTAACAGAGTCTCAGCTTTACAGTGATACCCAATTTGTGTAATTCCAAGACTGTTGGTGGGCATGTCTGTAAATGGGAGACTCGTGGGTACACATAGAACCCATTTTCATTCACATACTGCATCTTGAACTGAGAACTTGAGTTGTACTCCTTCCACTTGATTTCTTCAGTTGGTCAACAGCTGTATGAGTCTTCTGTCAACTGGGTCCAGTCTTGCTTTCACTCATGCGCACACACACACACATGCACAATCTCAAATCAGCTGCTGCTGCTTCCCTGCTTCAAGGCGCCCATTCCCAGAGCTCATTAGCACAGGATGTCACACACACACACACACACACACGCACACGCACACGCACACACACACACACACAGTCACCAATAAAAACACAGTGGAGCTCCAAAAGTAGCTGCTGCAGAAACACTGGAGAAGAGAGTTTCCTGTTTTAACTCTGACTTGTGGTTGGTTGCTTGTGCTTAGCGTTCCGTACATGCTGTGCAAAGCAACATAGATTGTATATATGCACCTGTTATGTTGGTCTACTGGTGGAAGCCCTTATATGACATAGATATCTGCCTGTTGTGGGTTAAGTACATTCAGCTCATAACAGATTAAAAATAACCCCTTTCTCTTCTATATATTTCTATAGAGTGTTCACAGTGCTGTTTATAGTTCACCGTGCCTGAAGTGCGACAAATCATTGTACTTGTGAGCATAAATGTGTTCTGCCTTTTTTTTGGACTCTGGAAATGTTCGGTTTTCTGGCAGACCGGCCTGTTGTCTGCAATTTAAATGACTGTGTGTGTTAAAAAGTGTCAGATTCTATACAATTTGTCTTTGTGCCACACCGCTCTCTCTCTCAATTTGGTTAGGACCATAATCTATTTTAGAGCTAAAGGTGTCGCAGAAAGTCTTTTTAAAGAGGACCTATCATGCTTATTTTCAGATGCATACTCAAAAAACGCTTTACTTTTGTCATACTGGCTGTGCCGCAGCACCTCTTTTCACCCAGTCTTCTCTGATTGGTCAGTGGGCCCACTCTGTTGTGGTTGGTCAACCGAACCAAACTCTTTGGACTCCGCTCCAGCTCCACTCTAACTAGCTTGGTTTGAGGGAGTGCCAAACTAGCCGCTAGGCAGGTATTATGCAAATGTGTTACTTGGTGACATCACCACGTTACAGAAGAAAGGGCAGGACTTCATTCAAGCATTTTACAAAAAACTATAACACACTAAAGAAACAAAAATGTAATTTAAAGGAAAGGGAAAAAGCACAAAAGCATATAAGGACCTCTTTAAGGTATTTTTCATAGTGAACTACCAGTGGATACAGGCTCTGAATCCTTGATCGTTGATCAAGGTCTCTTTTTTTAAAACTTGGTTTGTTGGCAAATGTGTTATTTGGTAGTGAGGCTATTTTGATAGTTTTGCCCAGCTTTAGGAAATTGATTATAACACAGACTTTTGATTTAGCTGTTAAAAGTATTGAATGTTTTTTCAGGAAGTATGCAACTCTTTATACTGTGTTATATTGTTGGATTGTATTTTTGTGATGTTTCGTTCAATATAAGTCATTGTGTCAAATGTAGTGTTATCTAACACAATTAAGCCATGTGTTTTCTAGTTGTAGCCTTCTGCGTAGTTACTTTCATATGCAAAGGCTTCATTTAAATTATCAAATTATTCTGATCCATGACCTCCAGTACTTACCTCCCCTCTCTGTGTGATAGTTATCTAATGTCTGTGCTGGCATGATCATAGGCAGGAATTGTTAGAAAAGGGAAGTAAGTGGTTTGAGAAGCAGCTTGGGGCAGTAAGAGTTTTGACTATTAATTCATCATTCATCATCTGTGAACTATCACATGCTCTGTTGGAAAGGAGACACAATGTTCTTGTTTTAAGCTATAAGTAAAATATGCAAACAAAGATGTTTTTCTTCTCATGTTAGAGGACTTAATATACTTTTGTGCTTTTGTGCAGCTAATTTAGCACGCCCTATAGTTTTTTGTGCATGTAAAAGGTCTGCAAAGTTACAAAGCCCAAAGTCCACGCCGAAGGGAGTTACTCTCCCCGACAGAAACACTGCTCCTGAACTGCCTGAAACGCTTGAAGTCCTGCCTTTTCTTATGTAACGTGGTGATGTCACCAAGTAACACATTTGCATAATAGCTGCCTAGCAGCTAATTTAGCACGCCCTCAAACCAAGCTAGTTAGAGCGGAGCAGGAGTAGAGTCTGAAGAGTTTGGTTTGGTTGACCAATCACAACAGAGTGGGCCAGTTGACCAATCAGAGCAGACTAGGCCTTTCAGGGGAGGGGGGTGCAGGAGCTCAAAACAGAGCGTTTCAGATAGAGGGTGAAAAGAGGTGCTGTAGTACAGCTGGTATGAGAAAAATAAAGTGTTATTTGAACATTAAAGCATGTAAACATGTTCTAGTAGAAAATAAAAATAAAAAAGTGTGCACCTGAATGAGCATAATAGGACCTCTTTAAGTTTTTAATGAAACTGATGAGATTCAAGTACTGTCCTTTGACTAATGTTTTTTTTTTTCTCGTACTTTTCTTCTCTACCAGCTCCTCTCTATATACACGGGAGAATGGGAGGCCCTTGCATTTCCAGCCCCCAGCGTTGGAGTTTGGGACACAGTAAGTACAGTTCTCACTTCCTAGTTTAACATGACGTGCCTTAACAAGCATAGATATTATTCATTTCGTTCCGAAAATTATGAAACCTTCTATTACACGCCCAATAACAAACTATACTTTATTTCACCATCTCCGTCTTGAGAGATGTGGAAAACTCCACCGAGTTAAAATAAGACTGGCATCATAGCAAGTGACCTGTCGCTGTGATGAATGCCACAGAAAGGGAAGATTTCATAAAACAAAGGGCCCTTCAACCTTAAAGAACAGACAGGATATCCAAGTATGGCAGTGAGCTCCCTTTCCCAGCATCCAGACACATACTGGAGAGGGTTGACCCCAGTCAGAAGGGTTGAGAACTCACTGTTTGCCTCCATACTCCCAAAACAGAAAGAATATCAGACGTAATGCTGTGGTTGGCCTGCAGTCCCCATTGCTCCCAACGGTCACAAGCCACTTCTATTTTGTAGTGTATTGTTTCATACATCTGGAATGTAGAAAGCAGGCACATTACCAAGAAATCCTAATATTACTGGATAAATATTTGGAGACTTAAGTATGGCTTCAGGAAATTTACAGTTCAGCTCAAAACAGGAATATGACAACAACTTCCCAGACGTCAGTTTGTGGTTTCCTTTTTTTCTGTCCGAACTGCAGGAACAGTCATAATTATACTGTTCAGTTACACCAGAAGTACTGAGTAGTAAGTAATTCTGACTAAACAGTGACTAAAGAACTTATGTGTTCAAAAACTATTGAAAAGCACGGATATAGAAAATAAAAAGAAAATAAATTAGATGTTAAAAGATCTACAATGATACAACTGATGTAGCCAAACAAGACACAAATAATCCTGTATGAAAGTTAAATTAACCAGATGAACTGCAAGTGACCGGACTCACCACTTTATCTGTGCTACAGTTTGTGCATGCTTTGCTGTCTGGCTTGCTGGTGTTTCTTGATTATTTTACAGACAAAATCTGCAGCAGACTGCATTGTGATGTGGTTAGGAAGAGATCCTGTCTGCCCATGTCAAGAAATGTGTTAGTGCTTATTAGGCAGAAACTCACAATGCAGTGTGACAATTAATCTAAAACACTGCCAGGCTGATAGCATGAAAGAAATAGAACATATCTGATTGGACCGCTCTATCGCCTGACTTAAATTATGCTGAGCAGCGTGTATTACAGTTGCTTAAAAATGGAAAGTAAAGTCAAACTCTCACAGACAAACAGGAAGTGAAAGATGCGTCAGTTGAGGCTTGACAGAACGAAAATGTCAAGAGTGTGGTAGTGTTGCACACGGGTAGAATTTATAGGGTGGAGTTATTTTAAGTTATTTTTTACTAGTGGTATACTCACCTGAAATTGGCCACCTAAATCGCAACAAATTACTTTTATTTTGTGTTCAAAAGTACTCAAATCTAAAGCTGAAATTTGTGTCTTCATATAAATTTTTTGACTCGAGATGCATACATTTTATATCATATTTCCATACTGTCATGACAGATTATTACACTCTACAATGCCCGTATTGTGGAAAACTCTATATACAGTAGATCTCCAAATGGAACTGACCCTACCCAACATACAGTTTTAAAAAGTGAAGTTAAACTATATTTATAATACACTTTTTCATTCCCCAAATGAAACAATGCAGTGAAAATGCTCCCTTTTGTATTCCTGGGCTTCCTCTGCAGAGAGAGGCACTTATGCACATATATAGGCCACCATTGGCCCCACACTAATTACATCAGGGTGTCTCCGCAACCAAACTCCATGTGCTGTTTGGTGTTTCACTGTGTCCACCTCTGTTTAAGCACAACAAACTGATTGATCACCCGATCTTGCACATGCAAATCTCTGCATCGACTGAATGCAGAAAGGAAGACTAGATAGAGTTTGTAATATCTGCAACAGAGAATTGTTCTGTGATAGTTTAAAATCTTCATGTCATACTGCTGATACAGACACACATGGCAAATATCAGAGGACATACGTCTTCTCAGATCAAACAAAGGAGAAATTCATTGGACTGACATGTGAAAAAGTTAAATATCTTGTGAATGTTTTCAGATCAGATCCTACTGCATGCTAACCGAAATTTGCTGTCAGAGCAGTTTAAACGATGCAAAATGTTACAAAACATTGCAGGCGAGTACATACAAGTTGGACAACATTTAATTACCAGACTAGTTGTAGACTAAAGGCGTAGGTTCCTCTAATAGCACTTCTAGTAGTTTGTTGTTGCGTTCCAAAAATAGTTTCTGCTGCTAGTCTGGCAATTGTGTGTCATGACAGCAGTGTCCATCAGACATTTATAGACGACATTTTGACAATTCTTAGTGTGTATGGGGTGCATTCATGTTTTGCAGATTATGTTGTGTTGTATGCATCAGTCAAGTTTAGGAGTCCAACCACTGAGAAGAATAAAATAGTGTGTAGTTTCTGTGTTCTGGTTGACTACACCACCCAACAGGTTAATTTACTTTAGCTTAATTCAATGCATCACTTGTTTGCTGAAAAGAGATTAAAGCATGAAAATGTCGAATCATTTTAAGTGTGTACATTCCACTTTAAAAGGTTATGTACGTGTGTTGAACACAATATGTTTTACAATATAATGCAAAGCAAACCAAGAACATAAACTGTTGTATCAAAACAGAACATAAAGATGAACCAGCACAACAGTAAAAACTTGGAGGGCTGCAGTATTGAATTTAGGGCTGCAACTAACGATTATTTTCATAGTCGATTAATCTGTTGATTATTTTCTCGATTAATCGATTAGTTCTATAAAATGTCAGAAAATGGTGAAAAATGTTGATCAGTGTTTCCCAAAGCCCAAGATGACGTCCTCAAATGTCTTGTTTTGTCCTCAACTCAAATATATTCAGTTTGCTGTCATAGAGGAGTAAAGGAACCAGAACATATTCACATTTATGAAGCTGGAATCAGAGAAAAAAATGACTCAAACCGATTAATCATTTATCAAAATAATTGGCGATTAATAGTTGACAACTAATCAATTCATCATTGCAGCTCTAATTGGATTGTATTTTATTGTGTAGAGGTTACTGTTGTTACTACGCTCTGTATATCCAAAGGAATAAAACTATAATTACATTAAGCCATGCATACACTTTGCATTATGTAATATTAACACCCAGTCAAATGGCGATATGCAGTAATTGCAGGTGTGTTTTTGAATCTCACTTCACAGAGAGCGCCGCTTGAGATTTTTTTCCGGGAATGTTGCAACAGACACCCAGTTTGTAATACTGCAAATAGCTTTCATCAGTGATTATCACGTTAATAAAAAACACTTTATTAATATGGGTTCTCATTTATATGGGATACATACATTATACTGTATTCCCTTGTGCGATAATACAGCAGTTAGAACATGAGGCTATAAATAGAGATATGTATTTTAATTAAATTGGAAACAGGCTATAATTAAATTATTATTTATGTGACGATTATTTATTAATTGTTTCCCGTATTCCTCGCCTAGACCGCAATCAGGTCAGATGTGTTTTTCACTCCCACATCTCACACAACAGATACGCTCTCATTTGAATCTATGAAGCTGTCTGCACCAGCTCTATGCACGCTCCTTTATTGCTGTTTATTTATTGATTCTGTATTGTGTAATCCTAATCTTAACGTGTAAAGAATTTTGAGAAGTGCTATACAAATGAAGTTTTCTTTAAGAATTTTGCCGTCTCCTCTCTCAAACTTTATCAGAGTCTCTAGGAATATTATGATGGGGAAATGGGAAACCTGCACACTGCACAGAAAGTTTGGCTGCTCCTTTGCTGCTTGACGCTTTGACAGAACCGGTATAGACAGACGCTTCAGCGTAGTGTGAACGCTGTCGTTATGCAAGTGCAGCGTTGGCGTGGCGTTTGTGGTCTCGTCTAGGGGTTAGTTTGGGTGTTGCCAAGCAAAAAATGTTGGGTGGGTTATATAATAGCAGAAATGGCCAAACACACAGAGCTAACCTTTGTGCTGATGTAACTCAAAGCTTTTTCATAATCTTCCTTATGTCCTTATTTGTATATGTGGTTTTACTTATTACACTGCGGCCTTTCTCAGATTAAAAATGAGGATCTTGTATTTGTTTCTCATCTGTTGACAAACGCAAATGGCTTCCTCTTATAGCTTTCAAATATTGACAGAATGCAAAACACTAGTTGTTCAGTGACTCACGACTTGTTACAGTGACCCAATTACTAGGCTAATCTCCAACTTGTAAACACTGACACATGATGGATTAAAGTTTCATCTAACATTCAGTTAAACACAAATATAAATATGTGAATTTGTTTCCTACATATTAAATGTGACCTTAATAATTAGGCTGTTTGTTTACATTAATTGCTGTGTTACACTGGATGCAGTGTAAGAAGAGGAATATTCTTATTTGGTGTGTTATATGTAACCTTAAAGTCATAATCATTTGGATAGATGCTACTTGCAAAATGTGACATCATGTAAAATGAACAGTTTTACCCTAACCACCCACTCCAGTCTTGATGGGCAGCAGTAAGATTTTGAATCTAATAGAGGCTCCTTAGATGCCTCATGAATAAGCTAACCCTTAGATAATTGTGTATTAACAATATGGTGTCCTTAAAAGTTGCTAACCCCCCCCCCCCCCCCGTTTCTCAGCTTGCCGTGGTGCTCTATGGGTAAAGGTTGCGTTTAGAGCCTGCTATTTATGATGCTGTTCTTTCTGTCTTCACAGGCCACTGTGGCTGCCAAGAGCTGAAACCATATATATACACAACCCCAGCCAGGAAGTCCCTGTGACACTGCTGTCAATGTTTACATCCAGCAGGCATTTTTACATACCTTTCTTTCACAGAAGAGTAAGTGTACAGACCTTACAGTTGTAAAGATAAACATTCCAAATGTGCCCCAGTTTATTTCCTGTTGCAGTGTGGGTGAATGACATCAGCTGACAGGAAGTGAAATGGACCCTTGCTGTTGCCTAGCAATGCAATTCCATTGAAATGGTCTATGTGTGTGTCTGTGGTTGCGTCCGAAATTCCATACCAAAAGATTTTATACTACCGTTTATTCACACAAAACTATGTTTAACAATCATACACATATTGAGTATGTAGTGCATAGTATGCAATTTCGGACAAAGCATATGTGTATGTGTACACCTTTTGCTACACTATACTATATATTAACAAGTAATAATGTTAAGTATTAATTCTCAATTGTGTGTCTTGTTCTTTGTAGAAATGTCTGAAATAATGTGTTATATAATCATGTTTCCTCTCTGTCTTAGGAGATCCCACCCAGAGGGAAGGCATCTTTTAAACTAATTTTCCTCCCGTCTGAGGAGGGCAATGTAGAAAACACATTATTTATAAACACATCGGCCCATGGGCTGCTCTCATACCAGGTCAGTTCTATTAATACACCTCCTGCTGTATAGTCTCAGTTGATAATGTGGTGAAATCCCACATCGTAAGGAGAGTGGTCCTCCTTTTCTCTCTCCAGATAGACTGAAAGATGGCCCACATGTTGGATTTGTTACCACAATGTCCTTGCTATGACAGAGTTTACAAAACAAACTTTAATCATATCAAACTTTTGTTTTTCTTAAAAACATTTGTGATCCAAAATCGCATCAGACCAGACTGCTGGTTTAAGACTGCTGCTCTGAACACAGCTGGCATCCACCATGTTTGTTTTCACTTTTCATCCCGCATGCAAATACTCATAAACAACGGAAGTCAAAAACACTATTGTTTATTCTAATAGAAAATCATGTAAATTAACTTTTTCAAAACCGCCCTAGACCTCACATTGCATGATCAGGACCTGCAAAGTAAATATTGTCACAAGTAGATCACCGTTAAACTAGAAGGCACTGTGCGGAAAAGGTTTCACACAACTGCTGCTTTTGTTCTTCCAGCTTTTATAATGACATTGTAAATGTTTTTACTTCACCTTATTAGACCCAAGTAGAATAATAAGAATACAGTCTGGAGATGTGCATTCACATACTTCAAACTGCTGTATCCTCTGGGCTTACTTGCACTCCAGTCCCTGAGTCTGCCTTGTTATTCCACCCTAACTGGTTGTGCTACCACTTTAGGTTTGTCTGACCTCAGTGTTCTTTAATTGTACAGGCTTTGGTCACTGCTTAGCGATAGTTATGTCTTTCAAATTCCATAAGTTTGTAACGTGCATGTTCATAAGGAGCAGATGCAATGTTTGGGTTTGGGAAAACTGGACTTCTGTGACAAAATTCAGCTGTTAGTCTAAACACATAAGAATACTGTAGAGATTTATTCCAAATACATTAGAAATGTGTATTATGTTGTGGTTGTGAGTTTTTGGCCGTCTCACATTCAACCTGCACCACAGTGTTTCTCACATGTAGCTAGCAAACACGCCCAGACAAGCAGACACTTGGACTCCCATGCTCTGCCTCCCAACAGTGCCACTCCCTTCACGTGCCTCAAAGACATGTAAATGTTTTAGCCATCCGCTTGTTTTTTTTATGTTGCCAATGAGACCAACAACACAAATCTTTGATGTGCATTTTACTCAAACATATATCTGTCGTCTTAATTGTACAGTCATTATCTTTCCTTCCATTCTCTGTTCTGTACAATCAAAATAATGGTGCCATAAACAGATGTTGTTATATAGCTTGACTTGTGTTTCGTGTTCAGTGCTATGCTGGGACACATGCCAATGACTGTAAAATGATAAACAACAGCTAACTGAATAGCAAGCAATAGTTTTAGGGGTTTAAAGCTGCAGTCTGTAACTTTGAACAACTATAATAAAAAGTTTTTTTCTTTTATAAAACTGTCACTATATCCTGACAGTAGTGCATGAGACAGATAATCTGTGAAAACAAAATCACGTTCCTCTGCCTCCTCCTAGTGCTCCTAATGGCATTTGCAAAATTTCACCACGCCCGAAGAAAAACAAACCAATCAGAGCCGAACAGTCTCTAAAGCAGCTGTCAATCACGTGTTGTAAAACTCGCGAACTCCGATCAGACGGTCAAACTAGGCAGCGCTGATCAAATATGAATTAATATTCTGGTACCGTAATGCTTATTTCTCTCTTCAAATGTTTTCAGAAACATCTTGTGGTGCACTGTTTAGCTGTAAAATGAGAAAGTTTGCTCCGGCCGGTGGGCGGTGCTTGGTATTGGCTTGACTGTTTTTAACATGGCGGCAGAGTCACAAACTTTCAGGACACAGAGGAACATGATATTTTTCACATATTATCAGTCTCATGCACTACTGTCAGGATATAGTGTAGTATTTATAAAAATAACTTTTGATCGTATTTGCTCAAAGTTACCGGCTGCAGCTTTAATGTCTGCCATGTATTCTTTATTCAGCTTAAATGCAGGCCAGTTAATATCTTGAATAGAGTTAATATGGTTCTTTGTCACCATGCTGTGACATGCTAGTGTTACAGTGTGCAAAACTATATCTTCTATATTTCTCCCACTTCACGTAGCCTTTGTAAGTCCTTCAAACTAAACCCTCTATTTGTTTTTGGTTTCTTACTTTCCTTAGGAAGCAGTTGAATACAAATGTATTTGTTTAGAAAATGTAACACCCTTTGTGGTGCTACATTAGCAACTTTTTCTTTATTCATAATCCCAAAACATCTGCTGCCATGTTACAAACTGCTCCAGAAGTTCAGTTCAGATCCACTAAACCTTTGTTTTTGCTTGTTCACTGCCTGGCTTTAATTTAATTTGCATGGTGTCTTTTTTCTAAACATGAATTGTTCCTTTTGCAGGTTTTTGGTGTGGGAGTTCACCAGGGTTCATTAAAGTCTGTCCAAAGAAAGGATAGTCTGCTAGTATTCCCTCACATCCAGAGCATTAAGCTGACCCAAACTCAGGTATGTGTTTAAATGTCTCTGTTTGTTTGTGCTGGCCATGAATAGTAGTGACTAACAGCTCATCATTGGAAACAGCTGATTTCCCCTTTCCTGCCTGCCCTGATAAACAGACGCCTGCATACGAACACACAGAGGCTTTGTGATACACACTGACGAGCTGAGGGATTGTCACCAAACAATCACTTTTTTTTTTTCATGCTTAAAAATGTCAATGTTTGCTTGTAGAGTATAACTGCAAACTATCCATTTAAAATGACACATACTTTGTACGGCCATTCATTTGTGCACGTTTCAAAACCATGCAAGAACACCAAAAACCAATGACAAATTAGTGCATGGTTTTAGAAGCATTGAAAGTGTGTGAGAAGCCGTCTGAAAGGAGCCCTCGCCTCCACAACAGGAAGTAGGGTGACGGTTGCAAAATGTCAGCTTGGCCAAGTGAGACTTTAGCTCCCATAATCACTCAGACTGCTGCTTATGCTGAATGCAATGTCCTCTCAGCAAGCTCCCCATGTTTCAACATATAGTTAACAAAACCACCTTCCACCTATAGAGTATACTTATCATCATCAAGTCCGTTTTTTTCTCTCTTCTTTGTATTACTGTTTTAGTAACACTTTATAATAACCATCAATAATAAATAGTAAATTGCTAGTTAATTAAACTTAGTTAATAGTTATTTTACTGTTAACAAACAATGTAATAGTGTTTTCTAATTATTAGTAATACTATAATTTCTGTTATTTTCTCATTAGCTTTCATTAATGTGAAATAATTAGTTTATAAATTCTATATTGTATCATAGCTGATAAGAGATGTTAATTACATTCTGATAACATTAGTAAACTATTTATTAATAGTCTATTGTTGCACTCATTATAACATTTTATACACTATATTAAGTATTTGTTAGTGATTACCAAATTATTTGTAAACCTACAAACATGACATAGACAGATGGACCAGAAACCAACTATTAACCATCGACAAAATATGAACTATCCATCTAAATATTGTTTATAGATGCTAGATGAAGTATTTATTAACCATTTATAATCATCAGTTACAACTTTATAATAGCCATCCAAATAACCTTTATAGACGGTTTTAAAAAACAATTATTAATCATTAACAAAGTGTTACAAATATCTATCTATGTAATATTCATATATGTTTTACAAACAGTTCCTTCAAGGTTTACAAACAATTTCGTAATCATTAACAAATACTTACGTAGTATATATAAAATGTTATAATGTGTGCAACAATAAACTGTTATATAATGTGTGACTCGTGAATCCGTAATAACCAAAGTCACACAATAACACTGTGGTTAGTTTGGATTCACCAAAGTCACACATTAGCACAAATAAACTAACAGATCGAGGCAGCGGTAGACGAGCAACTCCCGTGTTCTGTGAGGTAAAATTACAGTGTTTTTTTTTTTAAAGAAGTCTGGTTGCTTTGGCAGGAGCATAGATAACGGCCTCAGTTCCCCATCGGAAACATAGACTATATACTGTCTGACGGCAAGGTAAAATAGTGAAAATATTCTAAATATGGAATACACTTAAACTGATATTGATTATCTTAGGTGAGCCTTTTTTTTTAGGTGGAAAAAATATGTTTTGTTGCTGGCCCCGTCCACAGCAGTACATTGCTTTTGTTCTGATCGGTAACTCCTGTCTGCTACTCCAAACTGGGGGCGTGCAGAACGTTATCTACTGTAGATAATTCATGGACTATGGATATGTAATTCATATAACCCCACTTCAAAACACCCAAACTATCCCTTTAACAGTTACATAGCCTTAGTGCTATTCATTTTGCTACTACTAGATGTCGATGGTGTAGAGAGTTTAGTGTTGTATCTGACAGTCTGTCATATACAGGTTTAAATGCAGCTGTACCTTGTGTTGATCCAATATACCCCTATTGCAAAGTCCACCATGAATCAGCATTGGCATTAATGATTTCCTGGACAATGTTTAAACCACGTTTATAGATTGCAGGAGTTCACAATTACAGAGTGTTCAGTGGTCTGTGTTTGCATACCAGCTGTGAGTGTAAACAGACGTTATACACAGTTCCTTTTAATGTGTTCAATAAGTGACCAAAGCTGCTCTGTTGAAGTATTGAATGTCTAATGTGTAGTGCATGGCTAGCACCACTAGAGTTCAGTCATGTGTGGCCTTGCAGTAGCCACTGATCATTGAAGGCCTTGTGTATATAAAAGAAAAAGATGACCCAACTTGCTGATGTTTCTATATATCATCTTTTATCTTCATCTTTTAACCCCCTGATTACATGGTCTGTTTCTCCTGCAGGAAGATGCCTCCAACATCACTATACTGGGTCTACTCCTGGAGTGCAGCTTACCGAAGAGTTTGTTCAACAATCCTCAGGTACTTATTTAAACATGTTCTCGGATGTATTAAAGTACTCTGCTTGGACTTATTATTTGTGTCTTAGGGTGCTTTCACAAGCCAACATTTAGTCCATTTTAATCAAACTCTGGTGCGTTTCAACCTCTGGTGCGGTTTGTTTGGGTAGTTGTGAATGCAGTAATCGTACTCTGATGCGGACCTAATCAACCAAGAGCGAGTGAGAGGTGGTCTCGGACCATTTCCAAGCAAACCCTAGTGCGGTTTGATTGCAGTAAGAAGATAATCCAACCCAATTGCAGGAATTGAACCAAAACACAGAGGGGTTATGGGCTGCCTGTGCGGGCATTTGTTGAGATTGACACAGGTAAACGACGACATGACTGAAAAAAGATAAATTCATTCCTTTGTACACGCCGCTGAGCAAATTATTATTATTTTTTATTATTTAGCCCGCTTTAATTTGTGCACTGTGAAACCGAACCAGACTAAATAGAAAACAAACCAAACGTATCACTATAACTCTGATTCAGACTAACCAAACGGACTATGGCTTGTTGAAGCACCCTTATGTGCATTCTACCAAAAAAGGTCAAATTAAATTACTATTATTATTAGAAATAAATTATTTCTTAAAGTTACATCTATTCCTATGAATAAGCAATTATTTATCATTTCAAAAGTTTAGCTGCTGGACACAATATGTCTCCCACTTTACTGTAAAGTCAGTTCTCAGTGTTTGTGCACCTCAAGTTTCCACATCACACTTGTGAAAGTTGCACACTGGACCACGATTGGCTTACAAACTAGTTGTGATGTCACGGAGACAGAGATGAACTATTTTACCCAGATACACTACAGGCTTGTAACAACACACATTTTATTAATTTCTCTGAATTACCCTTGTTAATAAAAACATTCTTGAGTTTGCGAAGAGTCAGAGCACGAAAAGGAAGGGCGTATGGTAGACTCTGAGGGAAAACACACAGGAGTACAAAGGAGAGCATCTAACCGAGTACTTTATTTTTTGTGACTGTTTTTAGCTCGTTCCTACTTTGCAGCGCGTAGTGAGTCTTTCTCGCTGCTCTCGTCTCGCCCACTCCTCTGAGCAGAAGGCCAGCTAGTCTAAAACTTAAACAGACAGCCGGGCTTGTCATCGGAGCGCCTTCTGTTTCCTCCAGAACCCCCGAGGAGGGCGAGATCTCTTGCCAGACTTTTAATTGCTTTCTCAAGAGACTCTATAATTAACGCAGGGCTCCCAGTGTTCATGTGGCGCAATACACATGATGCAAGAGGAGTCTGCAGACGAGCTTACTATATTGTCATAATTACACAAACTGAAATCATCCTGGCGTTGTGTTTCGTGAGCGTCCCAGCTGTGACCTTTGGCTCGTATCCAAGATCAACACCTGCTCCTCCGTTCTTCTTCAAGACGTCGCTAACATAAACGAGAAACTGGCCTTTGGTCAGCGTCGATACCGCTCGCAGATTAAATGAGCCTCACAGGAAGTTAGCAGTAGGCTCGGTTTCAAGGGATTAGGTTTGCTATTGCATCCTTGAGCCCCGGTGGCACCGAGGCAGGGCGTCTGTCTGCAGGTCGTCAAGTGCTGATTCACCCACGAGACACGTTTGCAGTGAGATTTTCACTTTCCTAGTACTGACGTGCGAGCTTCAAGAGGGTGTTAGTCACAGGGTGGGGGGGTAGTAGTAAGTCACTGCCTGCTTGTTTCTGTTTGTCAGTGTACGGAAAGTATCCGGTTACTCTGATGTCACAGCGGAGAAAAAAATAATGCACTTTTCCATCACCATTTGTTTTCTTTCCTCCATCGCCTCAACAAGTCGTTCATTAGTGAAATTCAATACATTCTTTTTCTCTTAAGCATCCAAATTGCCTGATTCTTTTTTATATTTGTAAGTTTCTGCTCCTATTTACTGATTTTTTTTAAATTTTTATCATGCTCGTCCTTCTGTTTGGTGCGTGACTGGTATGTGTTTCCTGTCCCGTTCAAGGGGTCCTGCCTCCAGAGCGAGGAGCGCCTCAGTCTGCAGATCAATCTGTCGGCGCGTGGCGACCGGCCCACTGACCTGGACAAGCTCAAGCCTTACGTCATTGAGCACATTTTGGTGCTGCTGATGGCCCCCACTGCTGGACAGGCTGCAGTAGGTGAGTGTGCTGACCTGTCTGACCCGAAGTCTGGAGGCAAATTAGCTGTGGGAATGTGACAGCGTTGATACTGACTGACACTAGTGTATTGCTGCTTCTTCAACCTCCACTCAAATTACTTCAGGAAATGCCTCATCTTTTAGACCACTTTCTGTGGTGGACCGCTATTGAAGCAAAAGGTTGAACTCGTGTTTATATTTTTACGCCAGAGGTAGATTTAATGAGGCTCTCTGCAGTTTCACATGGCTGCTTTTCTCCTGAATCTTGTTTACTTAGACTATGGGGAAAAGATAGGTTATTGTTAATGATTCTGCTGCTGTCAGATGATAGAAATATATAAGAAAAACATCTGTTCTGCTTTACTGGGCTCACTGTCTAGAGTAACACAGAGGCTAAAGGCCAAATGTAATCAGCTGCATTGGTGTTCAATTACTGTAAATAGCTTTATCGCTCACACAGGCTTTGTCTTTGTTATTTAACCACACAGCAAACCAAATTTGTGTTTCTAGTCACAGCGTCACAGTTTTTACATACAGTTTTAGACTATTTCTGTCAGCAGCAGCAGACAGTGACTTGGTCTATAGTCTTGTTATAACTTTTTTTCTGACTATGTGAACATGAAGGTGATTTTTCATTTTCACCTTTTATCATAGCTAAGCACAAGAACTCTGTCTCTGCTTTAGTACGCAGGTTTCAGCAAGTTCTCTTAATGAGATATAAGGGAGACCTTTCCATAGCAGAAAATGTGAATTTGTACATAAATCAGGATCACATATAACTATGTGTACCTATACTGTACACTTGTACACTGGTTTTATTTGTCTGACCTTTTTTTTATTATTATTTACAGGGGAACCAAAAATAGGAGTTTATATGTTAAATTCCGGAGACAAGAAGCTCTATGTAAAGGTGAGGTGTTTGTCTTTGTTTGGCTGTATTGTAAGTATTATAGGTAGCAATTTATAGGCTTTGACAAGATGGTTTATCTCCCCAGGACATGCAGGTGCTATCAAAAGTGGAGGCCAGCCTGGAATTTAATCAGATTCTTCTGAGACCAGAGGCAAAGAACTTCACTGAAGTGGCTACACTTGCCTGCAGAGGTAAACAACACTCATAATTTCTTCTCTATTCACATAACATCTTATAAGGGCATTTGACCCAAATGTCCTGGGATTTTTTTATCAACAGCAGTTCTGTTTCATATCTGTTTCGATCACAGGTTCGTTGCCAGGCCACGGAGGGAAATGCAGGAATCATATCAGTTTAAACATTCTGGGGAACCAGACAACCTACAGCTTCCCTGGACAACATATCACACACAGGTAATGTTGAGACATTTTGCCATGTCACACTCAAGTTGTTCTAAGAAACCATTAGAATCAAAGCTTAAAGGGATAGTTTGGGTGTTTTGGAGTGGGGTTGTATGAGGTACTTATCCATAGTAGGTGTATTACTGACAGTAGATGACGGTTGGCACGCCCCCAGTTTGGAGAAACAGATAAGAGTAACAACACAGGAGCAAATCAATGTACTTCTGTGGACGGGGCCAGCACCAAAACCTATTTTAGACACTTAAAAAAAAGGCCCGCTGAATCACTTTAACTGTACGCTATATTTAGAATATTTTCGCGGGTTTACCTTGCCGTCAGACAGCTATACAGTCTATGTTTCTAACGGGGAACTGAAGCCGTTGTATCCATCTAGGCTCTCGTCCATCGGAAAAAAAAACAACAGTAATTTTACCTTGCAGAACACAGAAGTTTCTGGTCTACCGATCGGTTAGTTTGTTTGTGTTATTGTGGTGAGTTTGTATTCACCAAAATCACACAATAACACAAAGCGGTAGATCAACAACTCCTGTGTTCTGCAAGGTAAAATCACTTTTTTTCCCTCAATGGAGTCTAGTGGCTTTGAAGAGAGCATAGATGGATACAACGGCTTCGGTTCCCTGTCGGAAAGGGCGGTCTGATGGCAAGATAAAGTGCCTTACGTCCCTTAACTTTGTCTGAGGTGTGACTGGTGTCCATATAGTGATGAAGATAACTCCATTACAATAATTATTAAAATGCTTAAATGCTCAGAACGTGCCATTAACTTGTGAATTTTCATCTTTCAATACTTGGTGTTAGATTGAGTACACAAGCAAATCATCAGCATTGACATACATCTGTAATACTGGAAATGGATCACAAGTATACCGATACCGAATTACTATTGGTATGGTATTATGAATATTATAGTGTAATTTTGCTGTTTCTTTTTGCAGAAGGACCATGGGGGATTTGTTCAGCCTGTTCCAGGTGAAACAAGGAGAAGCAGACCAGGTGGATCTGTGGCTGACGAACTCCCTCCTCCTGCCCGTCACTGTGATGAATGTCAGCCTCTCACAGAAGCTTAAGGGAGTAATGAAGGTACGCACCACTGTCTCGAATAATGATAGGAAGCAGATCTGATTAGATGATGATAAAATGATTATCATTAAATGTTCTACTTTATTCCAAGTACATTCTGACACATTATACATAACCCTGTTTTCATAAGGATCAGGATTTGACACTAACGTCTCTGCTGCCCCCCGTCTGTCAGGTGATGAACTTCAGCGCTCCACTGACGGTTCCCCAGGGCTGCTGGCGTATCCTGTCCCTCCAGCTGCTCACCAGGGTTCTGCCCGTCAACCAGGTGTTCACCTTGAGTCTGGACACCAGCCTGGGCACAGCTCTGCACATTCCCCTTTACTTCCACTCTTCTCCTTTCAAGGTAAAATACCAGCCCTAGTGGCTACAGTAGTCAATAGGGTTGTGGATCAGTATACAGGATCAGATGTGGTAAGAGATGATGTTGTCTGTCAGCAGGGGGACGTGGTGTTTGAGGCGGAGCAGGAGTGTGGACGACCTTGCCCTCTCAGATTGTCTGACACAGGTGAGACATGACGCCTCATAAGCTCTTTAGTGAGACAAATAGTCATGATCTGAGTGTTCATTTATTTATTTTTGATTGTCTCTAATATCCCATCAGGTCGTTCAGAGTGGCAGCGTTCCCTCCTCCCAGACTTTTCCCCCTCGTCTTGGGCCATAGACGGCAAACTGGCTGCTGAGCTCTGCTCTCGATGGCAGAGTCACAAAGACAAACTGTCTTGCCGGTCAGTCTTATGATTATTATTATAATTTGTCATCTTTCAATGGAATCGTATCGTGATGAAATCATATATTGAGATAACGTGATGGAGAGTTACGTCGTCTGAATTGATAATAACAAGCACATACTAACTAAAATTTCTCAGAAAATCATGTGAAGATTACGGTTTTGTTTTTACATCACAATGTTCATTTTGAACAGATAAAAAATTATCATCAGTCACAATTAACTATGGACAATCTTACGATTAATCACAATGAAATATTTTAATCAATTGACAGCTCTGATTTATTCATTTTTTTCTTTGCTTTCACTTGAAACTTGTGTTCATTTTCCACTAAGATTCTGAATTAAATGAGAAAATACTCACTTTAATTCACACAGGAGTATACAAACATAGGTTTTACCATGTGGTTATTTCATATAGACTATTTATTAATTGAACTACCAGAAAACATGTTATATTGTGATATATATCGTTATCGAGATATGAAATGACCTATATCGGGATAGAAGATTTTGGCCATACCGCCCTGCCCTACTCTTGCAACACACAGCTATTTTTCATGCCATTGTGTGTCTTGTAATCCATCATTACACACCATTAATCATGTAAATCCTTTTGTCTTCTCAGGTGGCCCAGACTCCCTGTAGAGACGTCCTTTCCTCTGGACTTTGGTGCTACACCCGTCAATGAGAGCAAGGTGGGCAAAACTTAATGACTCCTCACTAAAAATGCTGTTTATATATTTTGAAAGCTGGATTTACAATTAGTGACATTTGTCTCAAGCAAAATGAAAACATTTGTTTGTATTTGTTTCAGGTGAAGACGTTCATGCTGAAGAATCCTTCTTCTTCAGTGGTTTCTGTAGAGATCCGTATCCTCTCCCTGTACCCGGCCCCTCTGGAGGCTCTGGACCTGCTAACCAAATGGTACGCTGTTAACAGTACATGTTGGATATTGCACAGAATTATCCCTCGAGATGATTTGTCAACCTGTTTTCTCTGTTTTGATTGGCAGGTTTAATATCAGCCCCCTTTCTGTCAACATCAGCACCACAGAGTTTTCTCTGTTGGCATCTCCTCCCAAGGTAAATCTTGAGAACGCCCCTGGGAAATAAAGTTGTGGCACCGTTTAATCTTTTTGTTCTCATTGATTTTTTTGCTCATGTAACACTTATCTAACTTTGTTGGCATGGACAACATTATCAATCTTGTTGTAGTTCAGTCTTGCTTACATTGCTTTCCCTCCAAACCCTTTTACCCTCTTTCTGTGTGTTTGTGTGCAGGCGGGTGAGAGTGTGGAGGACATAACCGGGAAGGGTGTCCTGCGTCTGCTGCTGCAGCCCTATGAGGCCAGAGAAGTTGCCGTGGTCTTTACTCCCTCTGAACACAAACCCACCACCACCATTCTCATCATCAGGTACTGATTCATAGTAGAGTTTGTTCATGTTCAGGTTTCGTAATGGCATAAAGGATTTTTGAACCGTGGAAGAGATGTTTCACAATAGTGGAGAATTTCATAAACCTTCAGGCCTTCCTCCAAAGCCCCTCCCCCCCAAAATTATTATTATGAATGTAATGTATCACAATGAACTTAAACAACGAACATGGTTATTGTTAGTACTCAGTTTGTGGAAGACTCGTTACGGGCAGAGTGAGCGCAGGAAGGCCGTCCGGGCTTATTACAGCCCTGTGACAGCCACAGATACTAGACTTCTTCTTTCTTTTTCATCAGCGCATTTGATTTATTGATTGCTGTCAGGATGTGAAGTGAATTTCAAAAATATAAAAAAAAATCTAAAATACATTACCTACCCTAGCTTTAAAGATGGCGCTGTTCTGTTCAAACGTCCCAGTCAGCCAGGACAGTGAAGTACATGTGATTTATTGTTTTACTTGTTTTTTTTTACCGTGGTATCGAATTGGTATCTACAATCGTGGAATTTCACTGGTATTGGTATCGACTACTGAATGTCTGGTTCTCATGATATCCCTATAAGGGAACACTGCTCATTTTGTTACTGAAGCATGTTTTTATCAGGCATGTTCAGTGCAATGTTCTGTGAAACATGGTCTTTATCTTTTTAACCGTGTTTCAGGAACAACCTGACGGTGTTTGACATGATGACGGTGCAAGGCCACGGGGCCAAAGAGCTGCTAAGAGTCGGAGGCAAGCTGCCCGGCCCGGGAGCCTCTCTGCGCTTCAACGTCCCTCAGTCAACTCTAATGGAGTGTCGTGATGGTGAGATTAATGTTTAAACTCCATGACTGTTGAGCAATAAAGTTTATTGGTACATATTCACTTCTAACAGAAAGATAAGGCAATCGGACAAACAAAAGTCAAACGTTACTGCTTGTCACTCCTAGGTCTGCGCACCAACAAGCCGCTGTTCGCCATCAGAAAGAGTTTCAAGGTGGAGAATGCAGGAGAGCTTCCTCTGACCGTCATGTCAATGAATATTAATGGATATAAGTGTCAGGGATTTGGCTTCGAGGTGTTACAGTGTCACCCCTTCAGCCTGGACCACAACACCTCCTCTGAGCTCACCATTGCGTAAGTGAAATTTCAGCCTATCATGTAACTTCATCATTGCTGCATATTAGTTAAGAGTTAAAATGGATACAGATTTGTGACTGTATGTTGCTTTTATATATTATTCAGCCACAGGCAGCGCCCACACTTGTTTAGTCATTTTCCTTTTATATGTTTGTGCGATAACAATTACACGGTACCTCCCTTTTCCATTGTATCTTATTGTAACGTCTCTTACTATGTCTCTCACTGTTACTACCTGTCTGTGTCCTCAGCTTCACCCCAGACTTCACCTCATCCTGGGTGATCCGGGACCTCACCCTGGTGACATCACGCGGCACCTCCTTCCCTTTCACCCTCAATGTGACGCTGCCTCACCACATGTTGCCTCTCTGCGCTCAGGTGGTTCCTGGCCCCAGCTGGGAGGAGACGTTCTGGATGGTCACCCTCATCTTCACATGGTCAGTACCTTTTTCAAGTAATTGTTAGATCATTGACAGTCCCTTCCACAAGACATACATAAATAATCTGTGTTTAATAATATTTGGTCCAGTTTGTTTTTCCACAAAAATATCAGTAAACGACTGAAAAGAGGATTTCAGAGACTATAAATATGCAAATATGAAAATGCCACGGGTCTTAAGTTACATCTAGAGCTGTAACTTAAGAACAATTATTTTCATTGTTAATTAATCTGTTGATTATTTTCTTGATTAATCGATTAGTTGTTTGGTCTATAAAATGTCAGAAAAAGGTGAAAAAATTCCGATCAGTGTTTCCCAAAGCCCAAAATGACGTCCTCAAATGTCTAAAGATATTCAGTTTACTGTCATAGAGGAGTAAAGACACCAGAAAATATTCACATTTAAAAAGCTGGAATCAGAGATTTTTCTTAAAAAATACTTGATTAATTATCGTATATTATAGTTATTTGTTCTAGTTTTTGTGTGTTTATAAGAGGTGTAACACATTGTCTGTTGTTACTCTTTGTGTTTCAGCTTCTCCCTGTTTGGTGTGTGTCTGATGGCCTTCCATCAGGCCCAGTATATCCTGACTGAGTTCTCCACTCCCAGCATCAGGAGCAACCACAACTCTGTCCTGTCCCGAGACAACGGCCCCGTCAACAATATCGCACCCAATGGAGTAAAGTATGTCAAATGTTTTTCAGTAGTTTGTATGCACAGTGTAGAGACCCTATATTCTCATGTTTTTGTGTCAAACTGACTAGTAGGGATGACAATCTCTGAAATTGGTCCAGTATTGAGGGAGAGCGCTGCAGACGGCAGCTGCTCACAGGCTGTAATATGGTGCTATTGGGGCAAGCTGGCACCGTCATTTACCTCCACTAAAAGTGCTTGTTTTTGCAACAACAGGCTCTGATTGTTATTATAAGTGTCTGACATTATAGAAAGAGTCTTGCTCAAGGGGAAGTCCTTTTTCTGAAATCTGGCAAGGTGATGTGTTGCCGGAAGACACCGAGACACCACGGAATACATCCATGGAGGAAACGCAGTTTGTTGTGTTGGAGTACAGAAAGTGTAGCTTATTGTTATCTAACAATAAGGCTGAATATTTATCTGATCTCCACAATGTGGATGAGGTCTTTGAATTCGATGGCCGCCCGTATTTATGTGAGCCAGAGTATACGGATATTCAGATTTCACAACGAGACTTCTCCTTGAGCGGGACTTTGACACAATAACAAACAGAACGGATCAAGAAAAAGGTCCAAAAAACATTTTATTTCTCTGTAGGGTCCTTTCCATAATATTGTCAGACACTTCTAATAACAATCTGAGCCTGTCAATGGCAAAATCAAGCACTTTTAATGGACATAATGTTACATTGAAGCTGCTCACTTGCCCTCGCAGGTCATTTTGCAGCTGCTGGTTACAGCCTTCTCCCTCAATACTGGATCAATTTCAAAAAGTGTTGTCCCCATTAGTCACTTTGACACAAACACATGGGAAAATAAGGTCCAGAAGTTACTATTTAACTATTTGCATAAAGACAAATGGTGCAAGTGGATTAAAATACTTAAAAATGTCATTTTTGTGTCTTGTTTGTGCAGCAAAGCAAAGGGCAGTTGTAAGAGCTATGTGGACACCTGTCACACCTCAGACAAAGGTAAGGGGCGTGGCTCTCCAGCCTTGGCCAACAGCCCCGCCCCGCGTCCTCAGCCATCCTCAAAGAAAGTTTCCTTAACCACTGCGGCCCAACCACAAAAGAAACACAAGGTTTCACTCTATTACACCAAATACAAGTCCAGCTCGCCCACAGCAGTGCCCGATGCTGTGACGATGGATGAAGAACGTGAAGACCTGACCCAAGATCCTCCCCTGACCCCAGACTCCGATATCTGCAACAACAACGAACCAGCTTTCATCAACGAGCTGGATAAAAAGACCTCCGCAGACTTTAAAGACCACAGCACTATAGAAGATAGAGTGCCAGCAGCAGTTATGTTTCCCATGGAAATGCCTGCTGGTTTCCCAGATAATGTCACAGTGGGTCCAGGACCTAGACCCGGCCTGTTAGTGTGCAGTCCTGTAGAGAAGAGCTGCACTCAGCACTACGCAGAGAAGATCGACTCTGAGAAAAGGGACAGTTCTGAAATGGAGGTAAGTGTAAGGAGTGTTACTATGCCTGTATTCAGTTAAACTAAGCTAATAATGCAAATGGCTTCTCATTAAAAAAAAAACAACCATCATTACTTTATTTTCTTCTGTCTGCAGCTGAGAGAAGACGGCAAAGGCCAGAAAAAGAAAGCACAGAGCACAGAGACTGGCACTGCATCAGGAAATAATAAGGGAAAGCGGAGTCGCAGGAAGACAGAAAATGTCTCCAGGTAGAAATCACTTTACACATATTTTCATCTATGAATTAATTTGCATTTATTCTGATATTCCAGAGTAAAATATATATAATTCTGGTATTTGTTTGTAATGTTTAAAAAGTGAGCAAAGAACATCAAACAGCAGTGAAACTAAATATGACAAACAGTATAATTAAGTGCCAAACGGTATAATAAGATCTGTTTCTGTCTGTTTACTGCCCTAGTGCTCCTGAGCACAACGTGGTAGTTATACCAGAAAGGGAGAAAGAACCTGATTGGAACACAGGGGACCGTAATGTCAGTGGACCCCGCAACAGGAACCGTTGTTGCAACGGCTCCAAGTCAGAAGCACCAAAGCCTGGACTGAGTGTTGAGAGCCCCCTCAAGCAGAACGGTGGGCATGCTCCTGACTTATCACGCACTTCTCCTCAGCTCTACTAATACCTGAATCCTCGATTTTAATCTAACCGGCCTTTTTTGATGTCCGGCAGGTGTGTGTCCTGCTCGAACTCGACGAAAGTGTGCCACAGAGCGCCGTGGTGGTGGAGTTTGTGAGTCGGGCTCGGACTCCGGCAGCTCGTCGGGCAGCGTGAGGGCCAGCAGAGGGAGCTGGGGCAGCTGGAGCAGCGCCAGCAGCATGGAGGGAGACAAGGACCCCAATGCCCGAACACATGCCTGCACTACCTCAACTAGAAAAAGTAAACACTCTTGCGCTACCTCATTTAGGAAAACCAGAACTATTCATATACTATTAAGGTCAATAACTTTCCCACAACAAAGTGCATAATCATTATGGAAAACAGACTGTAGCTGTAATTTCATCACAGATGAGATGGCTCAATTAGATTATTTTGACATTTGTACAAACAGATTTTTGTTTTGTTTGTTTTTACAGGGGACTCCATGCAGTACGGCGTCTACCCAGTAGAGAGAGACTGCTACCAAACCATGAACACAAACTACAAGGCTGTCAGGTACCTCAGCAAACACACACACACACACACCCAACTGATGACTCTGATGATTGTATGAGCCTACACAGAAACATGCTCTTACGTTAGCATTTGTTAGCGAATGTCAGCAAAAGATAAATACTAGTTTAACTGTGTGTGAATGTGGACAAAATTTGGTTTAAAAAAGTAAATTTGAAATGTATTCCATATGTGGATTGTACCAAGCACTGTATTAAATAAAACTTAGGTAAATAAAATATACTTAATGAACTAAAAACTCTTAAAATATGTTAATTCAAAATATTCAGTCATGTCGCACAGGAATGTTTATTTTATCTACTCTGTTAGTGTTTCTATTTCCACAAAATAGTGTCACTTTGAAGACTGGATTAGATTTTAACCCCATAAAACCCACCTGCCCACCAGTGGGTTAGATGATGATCAACAATGTTTTGAATGATGCTAAAAGGTTTTAGAGTCATCAAAATGCTTCAGTGTGTTTTCCAGTGTCACAGAAGTGAGTAAAAGCAATTGGCACATACTGCATTTTGATGACTATAAAACCTTTTACCATCATTTAAAACATTGTTGATCGCCAGCAGGCAGGTGGGTTTCTATTTATCCACTTTGCGCCATGACAAGGCCACTGATGAAAAGTTTCAGATTCTAATTAGTATTGTTTGAAGACAACTTGTGGAAAATATACAATTGTGTTTTTATCTGTTCCCTGTTTGTCTTTTCTCTCTTTAGCATGAACAGTTTGTACCGTAAAGACATGTGCCAAAGCCCAGATCCCACAGCGTCCAGCTTTGCCCCGAGTTTTGCTGCTGTTGCTGCAGGAGTAGACCGAAACATGGGTAAAGACATTCATACTAAATACATACTTTGTTTTTTAAAGAAAGGCAAAGTCTAAAATAAACACCTGTCTATATCTTGAACATGTATGTTTTGTGCATTACATCTGATTTCTAATGTTAAGTTGTCGTGCGCTCCCTCAGACCTGACAGGTCAGTATGTACCTGAAGAGACGTGGTCCGCTCCATCTATCCCCCTCACCAATGAGTTCAGATACAACACCACCGAAGCTCTGCCCTACATACCTCAGCCAGCAACCACCGCGTCGTACAATGGGTAAGTGTTTGAATGCAGATCTGTTAAAACTCTACAAATAACTATTTTATATTAACAATGAATCAAATGATGACCTGTAATGTGAAAGGGGTCATTTTTAAGGACAAACTGCAGACAGACACTGTTAGAGGAGTTGGTGGAGACTGAAACAGAGCTAATTAGAGAGTGAATATTGGACAGAAACATGACTCCAAATGAATGCTAGTGATGTTGCGTCTGCTGGATGTGAAAGAAGGAAATAGTTTGCCAACATTAGCTCGCAACGTTATGTTAGACTCTGTAATTGTCAGCTTTTCGTGGGGCTTTAAAGAAGCCTAAGTCTGAGTGTCCACATGGTGTTTTTTTTTTTCTGAGAAAAAAATGTTTTGCTCCTTTTTGTGATAAAATTATATATAAGAAAGTAAAATAATTTTCTAATGTTAATCTCCTAAATCAAAATAACTGCTGCTGTTTTTAAAAGTGTGTTTTCATCTAAAAACTATTATTAACTATTATTATTTTTATGCCACGTCACCCGTCTGTCTAAACAGCCTCTCTAAGTACTAAAAATAACTATTAGGAAGATACTGTATATCTGTCCTGGCCTGGTAACTGATACTGGTTTACAGTTTGAATAATTCCCTTCGCTGCAGTAATGTGTCTTTGTGTTGCAGTTTTATCTGTCCCTGTCAAAGCCGTTGGATCAAATGTTTCCTTGTTTCCTGCAGGTTTACTTGGACTAGTGCCAACAGCCAATGCAACAGTCCCTACACCTACTGCGAGGAAAGCACCTACATAGGTACAAACTCATGACATGCAGTTTCCTTATTCCGGTTATATACTCCTATCACACTCTGCTGTATTTAAATTTGAAGCTATCGAATTAAAACTGTTAAAGCATTGACTCTGCTTCCTCAAAATGTATCTGCTATTCAGCATTTGTTTGTTCTAATCGTCTCGTAGGTAATGGGACATTTCCGAGTGGTTTTCCCAGTCAGGAGGCCCAGAATGCACACAGCAATCAGACCAGCTGGAGTGAGGAGCAGCCTCAGGAATCACCCTCAACCTGGGACACAGCAGCCTGCGTGGGCAGCAAGGTGAGGAGACACAAAGGGTTTAAACAGGACCAAGTGATCTGGCTGCTCTCCTGCTGCAGCTCAATATTATTTATAATAGTCAGGGGTAGTCCATTTAGAGCTGGGTTTTACTAACGGTTATTTACTTTATCGATTAATTTGCAGATTATGAAGTTCATTTCCCTGAGCGATGCACAGTTGCACTTAAATATAGATGTACACGATGTGGTTAAAGTTGTATTGAAAAGATAAATGCAGTAGGTTTACGTAAAATGATTTGAAACCATAAATGGAGAAACACTGAGTGAAATAACGCATACGTTTTCTTTTTACTTAAGTACGTACTGTAGCTGCCCTCACAAAGTACGCTCTGGTGCATGCAGTACGCACACAATAGGGACACTTTGTCATAACATTGCGCCTTGAACTTTGACCCTCTTGCTCATACCCGCCACACTCCGTAGCGCGAAATTTGAAGCAAAAAGAAAAAGTATGTGATTTGGAATGCATAATGTATTAATTAACGTTATACACACAAGTCGCAAAGATATGCAATGTTGGTAGCCTACTTATACTTGAATAAACTGTCTTTCATTGCGGCTTCTGTCAGTGAGCTGTCAGCGGCTGTCATCTGTCTATGCTCTCGCTCTCTTGTTTATTTTATCTTCCGCGCAGATCAAGATACGTCACTAGTGACGTATCTTCCTCTATTATATGTCTTGGGGCAGCAATAGCTCAGTTCGTGTGGACTGGTAGCTGGAGAGGTACCTGTTCGCCTCCTGGGCACTGCCGAGGTGCCCTTGAACTGCTCCCCAAGCTGTATAGTAGCTGCCTACTGCTCCTAATGCTAAGATGGGTTAAATGCAGACTAAGTTTCACTGTGTGCTGTGCTGTGTTCAATTGTGTGACAATACATGATTTACATTTTTACACTTTAAAAGGTACACTGGTGCTACTATGATACTTTAAACATTGAGGGGAAACTATGAGGAATTACAGCTGCTTACAGAACTGATTGTGCTGATTACAATGTAACCGCAGTCCCACGTGCATTGACACAGTAGCACTGTTGTTGATGCATTACAAGAGTTGTACTGAACTGCACACACGTCAGACACGTGAGTGTAACATGAACCAGGCCCATGAAGAAAGAAGGTTGCTGCCTAAAACCTGTGATTAGATCCTTATTAACCTGCTACCTCGCCACTGAATGTCCCCGAGCACCAAGCACCTGTGACGCAGACGTTAACACCCAGATATAATGTGAAACTGGGTGTTTGCTTCTGTGGTTGTGTCATTTTGAACAGCAGTACGTACTGTACCCACCCTCAAAGAGACGCTAAAGTGGCCGCTCTGTTGTGACTCATATAGAACATTTAGAGGAAGTTATCATCTCTTATGCTTTCATCACTCTCGCTCTCCGTGTCAGTGCAGAAATGAGGAACAGGAGCATCTGGTTTAATAGACTCAGTTTCACCGAAAGTGGGTTATTATAAACTTCTCTTTAATTTGACGCTTCTCCCTTTTGTACAGCTGTCAATCATGCACAGTTGTGTAAGATGCAGTTTATCTGTGTTTATTTTAGCACATGCAAAAAGAACATAACAGCATATAGATGTTCTTTTAAGCTGCAAATACATTTTTGTTGGAGTTGCATTTTAATTGCTAGTTTTTTTATAGAAATGTCCTTTCCAGTGTGGTTTTAAAAATGTACTATTATGTTTACTGTTGCTTTCATCAGACAACTGGGAACTATACTACCTCAGGACAAATCTGTTTTTCTATTTTCAACCAAAATTGAGGAATGCTATCTAAAACTGTTTGTTCCCAGAAAAATAGTTATACGGTTGTGTAAAAAAAAAAAAAAAAGGCTCGTATGAGATTTTTAAATAATACATTTATTTTTGTTTGAATTTTTTTACTCTCAAAAATCTGCCCCAAAATGCCAGTATCTGTTGTGCTGAATGCTAATAAAACAATGTAATAACATTTAAAAATGCGCATCAAACTATGAGGAATCACATATAATTTAGTGAGTACTTTCAGCCAAAGCGACATAAAACAACTTCACAAGAGAATACCGTTTTAAATTATAAATGTTACAAGACGCCTGTTACATCAGTATATCTACTTACAGACATGGAAAAATATTTCTGTGCTCTTGTATGTTTGAGTACTGCAGGGCAAGTCCCAAGACTTTAATGTTTTATATTACAAAAAATGTTTTATTTTTATGGTTTCTTTGCCTTTTGAGACATTGACAGTGTAGAAAAAGACAGTAAAGGCAAAGCTCTCCAGCTGGAATCAAACCGGAGACGTTGCCGTTAAATGGCGTGCGTCTTAACCCCCTAGTCAACTTGACAAGCTTACCTTTTTTCGCTGCGGATGGAGAGAAGCTAGAGGTCATTTTATTTTAGCTGTGAAAGAAAGACGAGATTAGCAAGCAGAGAAACGACAGCCAGGTCATCACTGTAGGGAACAGAGAGCCCGATGGTAGCAGAGCACAGTGACAGGTAAGGTTAGAACATGTCATAGATGTACCGGGCCACAACTTTGGACAGCACACAAAGCAGCTACAATATCTCAGATGGTTTAACAGCTAACATCTCTCTCTCCGCTCTCCACAGCCATACTTCTCGGGAACCCGCAGCCTCTCCCCCATGTCCAGTCTGTTTGGGTCCATCTGGACGCCCCAGAGCGAGCCCTACCAGAGCCACTTCCAACCTGAGCGATCAGCCCCGATGTCCCCCGTGTCCCCCGTCACCCCGCCTCATTCTCCCTTCACCCGGGAGCCAGAGGGGACGTGCGCACCGATCCAGTACTCCAGCTTCAACCCCTTCGGCCCACACATGAACCTGGACATATGGAACTCTTCCTCCAACCGCAGCTCCAACTCACAGCTCTCCAACGACTCTGGCTACTGCGGAGATGTTTAAAATTTAAAAAAGAAAACAAAAGCGGCAGACCTAAACAATAATTGCAAGCATATAAAAACATTGATATGTAAAAGAAAGGAAATAAAAATGAATGTTCTTTTATCATTAATGGGGAAAATGTGAATATTCCTTCTCTTTTATGTTCCCATTTTCAAATGTTAAATGTTGTGAAAGGTTAAGCATTTGTTGTATATTTTTCTAGATGTTTTGCAGTTTTGATCATAGAAAATAAAAAAAAAGGTTTTGTACTTGAACAACATATCATTCTTTAACTACGTAATGTAGTATTTAACTATCTGTCTGCATACATCTCTCTCTCTGTCTTTCTTAGCTGCCATCTTTGACTATTTCAATCGTTTAAGAGCCCACAAGTCCATTCATGTCACACTTTTTTGTTTCATACTTAAAGCTTGTGGCCTCTCAGGTGCCCGTCCAGTGGATAAAACATGATGCAGTGCCGTATAGGCTGCCTTACATGCTGGCTGGTGCCCTCAGACAGTCTGATGTCTGATTTATACTCTGTGCGGGTTGATTGCTGTAGTACTGCGGCAGATTGCGCGTAACATGTAATCTTCTTTTTCGATTTGGACCCGTGGTTTTCAAATTCTTTATCAGGCAGTCAGTTTGAATTATTTAATAGTGGGATTCAACAATTTCATATAAGTTTGGCCCAACACAACTCCATGGCTAGAAAAACAAATATGGAAGAGTTGGATGCAAACCATCTCTGCACCTCTGCAGAAGCTCTGCGCAAGCTTTTCCACAGAAGTATAAATAAGGCATGAGTCCACCACTGGTTGTGTGTGTTGTGTGTGTGTGTGTGTGTAAATATTCACAAAATTAAATTAGGAAAGAAGAAAATCAAAACAAAAAAAAGCACAGATTCAAACCAGGATTTCCTCATAATGTAGCTCAGAAAACTCTCCTTGTTCGGTGAAAGTCTATTAAACTCTGTCCGCTGTTGACACACAACCAAACTGTGAAAACAAAAAAGAGAACATCTAATCCCAAAGCTCTGCCAGGAAATTATTTTTAAATAATTTTTTACTTCTGTCACTCTACTTCCTAATGTGGCAGAGATATGGGGAAACATTTCGTAAACTAGAGAAGTGATGCAGGAAACATGAATCAGTGAATACATCTTCTGTCATTCCATGACTGCCGAAGAAGAGATTTCAGAGACACCGAGACTCATCAAGGTATTGTCACTTTATTTTCATTCGTCTATCATGTTTTATAGAGTGTGTATTGTGCTTCTAGAGTAATTATATACTTTCAGTGTTTGATTATAGATATTTTATTTATTTTATTACAAATCAATTAATTTAATTTGTTTAAATGATGCATATAAAAACTCGTAATTTTTTTAAATCTAACATTTTGTGAATGGAAAACTGATCATTTTGAAATTCACATATTGATACATCGTTTAGATACAGAAACAACAAGTTTGCAATGCGCATTTAAATCATGTATAATTGTTTTGTTGTTTTATTTTTTAATTGATTTTATACCACAGCCACAGAGAATTCACAATTCTGATTAGATGGCAGGTGTGGATTATTTACTAGTAACCAGACACCTGGGATTCAGCTGTTTGCCATTTGAGATTAATATCTAATTATAGGTAAGGACAGCAACAGTGAGGCGTAGCTAAAGAGCTTAGAGCTTGTGTTATATGAGTAACAAAAAGGGCAAAATGACTTTGTGGCATACTCAATAAAAGGCCTTTTTCCGGGAGGACATTTTGACATGTCACAGTACGAAAAGTGTAAATAATGAAATTAATGAAGGCTGATTTTCCTTTTAGGGATCTGGTTTTGTTTATTCTGGCTCACAGTCATGCTGTCATGGCTCATTGGGACAATTAAATATAACAGAGCCATCATTAATGTTGTTAGTAACTCCTATGCTTTTCCTACTATGAAAAGTCAGAATCTCTACTGTGAAAAAGACCCATATTTCAGTGATACTGAATGTTAAACGCAGCTGTTTTACCCAGAAAAAGTATAGTGTTTCTCTGTTATAATTACCCAAAATGCCTTTGAGAAGGAAGTCATATTTATTCAATATTTTTTATTTTATATTTATCTCAGAAAAGTATGACCATGTGTACATCAGCTTATTTGCCACAGACAATAATTATATTTTTTATTCTTAAATTGCTTTGCTTAATGGTTTTCTTTTTTGTTTTATAGTGTTTCAAGATGAGAATCCTGACCTTCCTCACGTTTTTCCTGCTGCTAACGCATCAAAGCGTGTCACTCTCCAGACCACAGTGTCACAGCTGTGAACAAACATCCTGTGACTGCTCGGGACAAAACCTGAGGACGGTCCCTGCAGCCCTTTCAGAGCTCATCACTGAACTCGATCTCTCATTCAACAGACTGTGGTCAATACGGAAAAATGACTTTGTCGCGTTTGCCAGTTTAAAGTCTTTAATCTTGAGTAACAACAGAATCCAAAAGATCCATGAGCAAGCATTTGTCCCGCTGACTAATTTGGAGAAACTGGACTTGTCCTTTAACAGACTGGATACGCTGTCTGCTGGATGGTTCGGAAACCTTTTTTCACTTCAGCACTTGAATCTTCTGGGGAACAACTATGAAATGTTGGGTCAAGGCAATCTTTTCCAGCCACTGAAGAGATTAAAGACTCTACATTTTGGAGGACCGAACCTTCAATCTGTCAGAAAAAGTGACTTTTCTGGCCTCAGTGGTCTTGAAGAAGTTGTTTTTGATGGAGTTAATCTGCTAGTCTATGCAGAAGGAAGTTTGAGAGAAATTGGGCCAACTAAATTTGTAACACTTGGTCTGAATGGTCCGTTTGGGGGAAATCCAGCGCTAGTAGAAGCTATTCTGTCTGATGTTGTACACCCAAACACAACCCTGACATTCACTGACACCCAGTTCTCCACAGAGGATCAGATGTTCCCATTCAAAGTGGCCGGCGACGGCGGAACTGAAAGCGTTATTTTTAAAAATGTTATTATAACCGTTCCTGCTTGTATGGCATTTCTGAATATGTTGTCTGGCTCGAATCTAACTACGATGACTTTTGAAGATATTAAATTCCACTTAGGTCCTGTGGGTGTCCTTACATTTCCCCCACGCATGGACCGTTTGGAGGCTGCCATCTTCAAAAACTTTAGTGTCCCTCAGTTTTACAACTTCCCAGCCCTCGTTTTCCTGCAACCCATGCTGAGTGTTGTGCGAAGGGTGTCCGTGATAAACTGCAAGTTGTTCCTCATTCCTTGTGAATCCTCTGTTGATTTCTCAAAGATGGAGTATTTCGACATCAGTGACAACTTGCTTAGTGATCAGTTCTTAAGTGAAATGATGTGCGATGGCAGAGGTGGTCTTTGGAGTCTGCAAACCATCAATATCAGCAGGAATCACCTGCATTTCATCAACAGCCAGCTCTTCACTAAACTACAAAAGCTTAAAAACATTGACATGAGTGGAAATGTGTTTCAAAGTATGCCCGAGACTTGTTCCTGGCCGCCAAGCCTCCAGTTCTTAAACCTCTCATCAACACATTTAACAAAAGTAACCACTTGTTTGCCGGTGAGCTTACACATCCTCGACCTATCGAACAATAGCTTGACCGTGTTCAACATCGAACTACCTTTTCTCACTGATTTATACATCTCTGGCAACAAGATTGGTAGTTTGCCAAACGGTGTTTTATACCCTCGTCTCACATTTCTCTCTATTCAAAACAACGACATACAGGCGTTCAGCAGTAATAATCTAAATGATTATAATAATCTGAAGAGTTTGGAGGCTGCTGCTGACAAGTATGACTGTTCATGTGACTTTGTGGCGTTCATGACGACTGACCGGATGAATCATCGAGTCACGCTTAGAGATGAGTTCAAGTCGTACGTCTGTGACTCCCCTGACGCCGTGAGAGGAAAGAGTGCAGCAGACGCAAAGTTGTCAGTGTTTGAATGCCACACAGCTTTAGCTTTATCTTTACTCTGCTCAGGGATCCTGGTGGTGTTACTGCTCGTTGCTGGTTTGTGTCACAAGTTCAGCGTTGTGTGGTATATGAAGATGACCTGGACCTGGTTGAAAGCCAAGAGGAAGCCAAAGTTAAAAAAGGGAAAGCTCGAGTACGACGCCTTTGTGTCCTACAGTGAAATGGACTCCGGTTGGGTGGAAGCACATCTGGTCGCGGAGCTGGAGCAGGCCGAGCCTCCGCTCCGGCTCTGCCTCCACAAGAGAGACTTTGTTCCCGGCGGCTGGATCTTGGACAACATCATGGACGCCATAGAGAAGAGTCACAGAACTCTGTTTGTCCTTTCTCAGAATTTTGTCAGCAGTGAATGGTGCAAGTACGAGCTAGATTACACCCATTTTAGATTGTTTGACCAAAACGACGACACAGTTGTGCTGATTCTGTTGGAGCCCATTGACAAAAAGACCATCCCCAAAAAGTTCTGCAAGCTGCGGAGAATCATGAACTCCAGGACGTACCTGGAGTGGCCTCAGGATGACGACGACCAGATCCCCATGTTCTGGCAGAGCTTGAGAACGGCTATTAAAAGACCTGAGACTGATAATGGGAACTGAACGGCTATTAAAAGACCTGAGACTGATAATCGGGACTCTTTACAGGCTGACAATGTGGACTCTTAATTTTGTTTTTGGCTTATGTTGGTTTGTCGCAAGGAGAAACGCACACGGTATATAAAAGATCCAAACGTTTCCTCGTCACGATTCCACGTCAGCACGTCTGTGCAACTGTCCTTGCGCAAAGTATAACCGAAGATTTAGGCTTCAGCCCCATGACCCTGCCTCCTAAAAATTATGTTTCTGTTCTACAAATTTGTTTTGCCAATTAGGCTTTATGAGGAAATGTAAATGTTGAATGGATAATGTTCTTTGGCAATGTTTTTTTCTAGTGTAGGAAGCGCTACTTTAGGTGTTTGGGTATACAAAGTGCAAAATGTCAATTGTCTATTACAGGGCGCATTTGTTTTGTTTAACTTTGTGAGATTCAGTCTATCTGTCTGATTATCTTGGATGCTTTGCAACTGCACAAACCTTAATATGATGTAACTGGGGCCAGTTTATGTATACTTTTAATTCAACATTACAAAGCAAAAACACATTTTTAAAAAAGTGAATTCAAGTACATGTAGTGTGAAAGTATATATTTTAACAAAACAAGTTGAGTTGCGTAAAAGCAGTTAACAAAAAAGAGATAACAAAAAAATGTGTTTAATAGAACAAATTATAGTATCACATGTTTCTTGTAAATTGAATTTATTCTGTAAGTATGCATTATGCCTTTTCTCATCCTTAATCCCATATGAAACAATACAATATAACATTTGTACAAACTACTACTACGCCTATACGTACAACAGTCTCCTAATGCACACAGTATATTCATTATTATTACATCATTTCAAAAAGATGGTTTCTAATATTGATTTAACAATTGTGGTTGGAATTAATTTACTATATACACTCTCAAATTATTATGATGAATTTCACTTATAAGATGTGTGTATGTGTGTGTGCATGCGTGTGTGTGTTCATGTGCTTGTGTGCCTAAAAGCGTGTGTAATTCATTGTCAGGCTCTTGAGAGCTGACATATTGCCGCTATTGATCTTTAGTCCTAAAATCAACACAGAAGCCTGGATACTGATGACAGGCAGGCCAGGGGAGTCAGGGTGTCCTGATAACACACACACAAACAAACACACATTAATGCTCCACATGCACACATAAACAGAAGCACATGCACATATTTACAGAGTTACAGATGTCTGTAAAGGTCGGTAAAATCTGGGGAAGTGCAGGACTTCATCAGCGAGACTTAAAATCATCAAATCAGTGCTTTCATGATTGAAACGTTATAAACATGCTTTTATGTGTTGTACATACTGCATAAGTTTAAGTTTACTTCATTCTGTGTTATCTCCTGTAAATTAAAAATTTTTTTTAAAATAGCTACTTACGTAGTTTCTTTGGTAAAGAAATTTGATACTTATTTAAAAAAGAAATTAGCATCTTGTGAGCCCGTACATTTAGTCTGGACTCATTTATTTGGGTTTGTAAGAAAAATGAAATGATAAAGTAGTTGTAGAAAACAGAAGAGCAGTGCTGGCGGAGCTCACAAATTCTTAGAGACAGCTACTGAAATATTAATAACTGAACAAACTCACAGATGTTTGTTTACACCCATGCTAATATTTATCAATTATTGGAAAGTTTACTTTCTATATTTGTTGAATTTTACATTTTCTTGTCATAGAGTGCTACAGGAATGAGTCCTAAAACCCAGAAATGAGTTAGCATTTTAGCACTTCCGGTTCCCTCGTCTGGAAGTCAGTGGGTTTTTAGTTAGATACTTAAAATAAGGTCTGTGGTTAACACAAGCT
>CAKAOI010047683.1:0-43840 GCA_916701655.1 Sebastiscus albofasciatus
AACACAACGGACAACAATGTGGAATAAGTACGCAATTTAAAACCTACGATCACAAACAGCAGTGACACTCGGCTATTTCTAATAAATATAGTGAATGGATTTTGAAATGTGATTGGTGGGAGGGACTGAAACTCCGGGAGAACAGCAGGGAGAGAAGGGAGGAAAGTCGAAAAGCGTGCGTGCGATGCATATTTTATCATTCATCAGAATCAGATCATTTATATAATATATCATTTACATTGTTTATAGTAGATTTCTTGCCAGCTTCGTTTGCGGCATGTGGAGAAAGTAGACCAGAAAATCAAACCTATCGCTGAAGATTGCAAGCCGGCCGCGGAGCTCCGGGCGTCCCGTGTGAACTGCCCAATTGATTTACATAGGTGCCGAAAGGACGGGGGGGAGTGCTTCTCCAAAAATAGCAGCATTTTGCGGCGCTTCCGCTTCCAGGGAGAGCCTGAAGTAAGTCTATGATACACTGATACAACATTTTACTAGTGAAAACCAATGAGAATTGAAGAAATCTAATTATTTAGTAATATAGGGCTGACAACCTATTATGAATTAGACACGGCTTTAAATGGGTTAATGTGTGAGAGCTTAATGAGGAAGAGTTATGATATAAAGTGACTGTGTGAAGCCTAAGGATGGAACGTGTATGACTGTATGAGGCATCCGGAGACTATCTGCATACTACAGTAGATGGATGGAAAGGGATCAATAGGAATCCTGCAGTGCTCACCGTATGCTCACTGCTGCGTCTTACGGATCAATAAGCCATTACAAAAAAAAAACGACAAGAGTCATGGTCTGGGGGAGCCTCCGTCTCATTTCAATACACTCACTCACAACCGAGCCAATCTGAGTAGAGGACACACTTTCTCAATACAAGGCCAAAGAGGCCGTGAATCTTCCACTGGTTTTAATGGCCACCATTTTTCAAGAGCGAGCCAAGTGGAAGTCAAGGTTCAACCGTCCCTCTAAGGCATAAGGTCTACAACATATAAACACTGTGAATAATGCTCGGCAGTTTTTAGTCCTCCACAGCTTCTAAGATCAAACACAAGCGATGCATCATGTGACAATATTATTTGTTTTGTATGCAATACCACAAACAGTTTCACGTGGTGTGTTGGCTCTGACCTTCACCAGTCAATACATTTAATGAGTTATCAATAGCTTTGTGCATTGAAATTGCATTTACAGTGTGAATAATAAAGAGTCAATATACCCATAGATTTGGACACAGGCTGGTATATTAGCTGCGTGGTCAAATTAATCATAAGGTGGTGTGACTGGGTACTCACTCAATGTCTTTCCTGACAGACCCCAGCAGGTCTTCCCTTTCCCGGATGGCCAAGAAGTTGCCTTTGGTTTTATGGAATTCATGCGTGTAATCCTGCGTAGAAAACACATTTAAGTGAAAATGAAGACGGGGTTGAGGAAGAACAAACGGTGAACATCAAGAGGCCAAAATGGAAACACTGAGGCATGTGTGCGTCATAAAACTGTTGTGTTCTGTAGTGAATTTAGTAAAGCTCAGAAAACAAAACATGTAAAGTAGAATAGATACAGACTATAGAAAACAGATGAGCAAAAAGAATAAAGAAAAACTAATTGGGAAGAATGAGAGGTCAAACCTGTAGGATGTCTCTGTGTCTCTGGAGCGTGTGCATGAGTGCAGCATTGAGAGAAGCTGAACCCGGGGTGTTGGTGTACTCCGCCATCTTGTCATTCACTGCAGTCAGCTGACAAGAGAAATGGAAAATGAATGGATAGAAAAGACATCAGGGAAACCAGGAGATCAGCAGATAATGTTAAAGACTCACACAGAATCCCAATACAATATGGCATATATGCAAAACACGATAACATACATGTCCATTCATGGATGTACACTTTAATCAAAGGGATGTCTTTCATGCCAAATAGCCAAATGATGCAACACATTATAGGGATAACTGCATTGTACGATTTTGGGATTAGAATTGCACAATTTTATTATCATAATGTAGCCATTTTTTTTATTTACCCCTCTTGTAATTGTGATCATTAACTTTAGGAAGTGTGTGTAGGATCTGGCGGTATCTAGCGGTGAGGTTGAGATTGCAACCAACTGAAGCCTCTCACGTGTGCCAAGCGTGTAACTAGAGCTACGGAAAACTACGGTGGCCGAAGCAAAAACGCAAAACGCCCTCTCTAGAGCCAGTTGTTGTAAGAGTAGTGTAGGTCATTTGGAGCAGAGCCAGTGCGTAGAGTGTGTGTGTGTACGAGGGAAGTGAGTAGTGAAGCAAGAGAAAGTGGTGGCGACAGGAGTGAGTAACGTTATCGACTCCAGCCCAAGCCGTTCTGCACTACTGCAGAAACATGGCGGTACAACATGGCGGAATCTGTGAAGAGGACCCGCTCCTTATGTAGATATAAACGGCTCATTCTAAGGTAACGAAAACACAACAATTCTTAGTTTCAGGTGATTATACACTAAAGAAAACATAGTTATGAATATCATATTCCATTTCTGCTAATAGATCCCCATAAATGTTACACACTGGTCCTTTAAATTCTACTCTTCTGTTATGATCTCCTGTTGTTTGCGGAGTCCACCTTTGGACTGCCCCATGAGGAATACAAATTTTGAATTGAATGATTCAAATTCATTAAAGCACTCTAGGGTCCAATGAAAACCATGTGAAGAAGTGGAGCCTGCAGTCTGCTCTTTCCTTGATGAAAAGACAAGACCCTTGGCATAGACCCAGTGCTGTTCTCATTTTGCTGGCCTTTCACAGGCCACTGGTCTATGAAAATTGACTTACTTTGGCCAGCAGCTGCTCAATCTCCACTGACATGGTGTCAAACATCCTGTCTTGGGTAGAGTTGTTTAGCAGCGGGGTGGTGTCTGACCTTGAGGAGGAAAAACAAAGAAAGTAGAACAATTAGAAAGATGACTTCATGTTGTTTGTTTGTGATCGTTTTTGAAAATGTTGCAGTTCACAAATTTCTCATGATATTGATTTGAGCTTACTTGTAATAACTGTTACACACTGGTCCTTTAATTTTAGCACCAAAAGCTGATATTAACAGAATAAAGCTAGTGTGAAGAATCTTGTGCACTTGGGTTCAAACTGTTTAGCAAATGAAATGAATCTGCATCCAAATGAAAATAAATGTTGAATTAGAAATAACGCACAATGAACTTTAATTAGTACTGTTCACGTAAAATGTTTTATTAACACGATCCACATAGAAACCAAAGCAAGCATGACCTAAATCTAAGACATTCCTCTGTGAAACATACAAGTGTGATGGTTTAGTGAATGTCCTATGGATGCATCAGTAGAATTGGGTGCGATTGTCTAATCAGCACCACTTGGCAACAAAGAATATTTTATATAGATGACTGTTTCTAGACAAATTATTTTCAAGAATCAAAATTTAAAAGGTGTGCTAGATCTCAGAGTTTCAGCCTTACAGCCTGTAAGCAGTGGCTTAATTACCAAAAGGTGTATAGTAGTGTTAGAATAATAAAATCTCCATAGGGAAGTTCTCCTTTTCTTGCCTCCCTCCTAACATACTGCAGCTGGTAAACAACACCCTTGGAGTCGGTATGAATTCAATGTATTGTTCATAGACACTTCCTTCCTGCAGCCAACACATTCCTGTGCTGGCAAGCCTCAACCCACATAACGGCCCTCTGACCACTATGACTTCTGCCCCTTTTGCACCTTTATGATCCTTGATATTGTTAAATAAATGTTTATAATAACTTAATAATAATTTTCATTGCATGAGTGTGACCAGAAGACAGTTTTTGACTAGTAGCCGTTTTTTTTAATTTTCACTAAATCAAGGAAGACAAACCCTACCATAGATTATCCCCCTCATATCGGCTAAGTGTTAGGAATGCATCCCTTCATAACACAAATGAGAGGGACTTAAATTACTTGAGATGCAACTAATAATTACTTTCATTATCAATTCATTTGAAAATAATTTTCTAGATTAATCATTTGGTCTTCTAAATGTCAATATATTTTTGAAAATGCCCATTTATTATTTCCCAGAACCGAAGGTGCTGTCTTAAAATTCCTTGCAATGACAATTATTTTCATTGTCGATTCATCTGTCGATTATTTTCTTGATTAATTGATTAGTTGTTTGGTCTATAAAATGTCAGAAAATGGTGAAAAACATTGATCAGTGTTTCCCAAAGCCCAAGATGACTTCCTCAAATGTGAAACAAAACATAAAAGTGTTTCTTTTCTTATGAAGTACATGCTTGTTCTATGCCACTTGAGTCACCCAACACACGTGACTGCATCACGTGACCACATTATTTATATATCTAAGATAACGCCGTTGCAGTGTCAACTTGAGTCTGATGAAGAGCAGTGTTGCTCGAAACGCAACTATGCAATAAACAAATGAACATTGGAGCCATGCAGAGCTCTAAAATTACTATTTTAACCATCACATACTAAACCTATTAATACCAATCAGGTCAACTGTGTTTTTTACCTAGTAGTCAAGAGCAGTTTGACTTGCTGGGTGGACTTAGTAGTTAGTTAACTGTGTAGTCTCCAGTTAAGCTACCTTTGCCTAACTACTTCTTAACACCCCATGGCTTGTATGACTGAGAATCTATACAGATTGTTGCTTTAGGTGGTTGTCAACTCTACAGGTGAGACAGGTCTTACGTGTCTCGACGTCCATCCCTGGAGCCGGTGTAGCTGGTGCACAGTTTACTGAAAGAGACCAACTTCAGGTCGAGCTCATTCTCCAGCTGCCTGGCCTGCTTTCGCAGATCTGTAACAGAGGCGCACACACACACAGAGAAGCATTTTAACATTTACAGAGAGGGCAGATGTCCTTATGTGCTCAGTTAAGAACTGGTACCTTACCGCTGGCAATTAAGGTAGGCAGATATAAAGGTACTCCTGAAGAGCAGCGTTTATGTGTTTTGTGATGATGTTAGTTTAGATCTTTCTTCCTTTTTTGTTATTGTTTTTTTTTTTTCTCCTGGGGTTAGGGGGGAGGTCCTTTGTATAAGCCTGTGGCTTCTTGACCTCTCCTGACACATTTCTTGTTTTTTTCATTGACTGGATTTTGTGCAGTTTTATATATGTGCAAATAAGTGTATGGCATTCAGTCTTCATATAATTTTAAATCGCCACCTAACTTATGAGCTGTTACAAGTTCCTATATTGTCACGTTTTAGATAATACTAGAGGCCTATAATCGCTCAAAATTGTGTGTGTTAACAGAAAGCACTAGATCAAACTACCAGGGAAGGTTTTCATATCTATGCTCTCACCAGAGTTTTCCAAATTTCCTGAAAGCTCTGTGTATTCCTGTAATTGTTTTAGCAGTTGAGGTTTGTTCCTGAGATGAACCATATTGTATACCTGAGGTATTATGCCACTTTAGTTCAAGCATGCAAAAGCATTATGTTACCTTTATATAACTGAAACGTAGACAGTAGTATTTGTTACAGTAGTCAAACCTCAAGATTTTCATAAAACCTGAATGCCTACAACACAGGATTGTTAGTGCATGAGGTTTAGTGAGGAAAACTAGCTGAACACAGGGGCTTGGCTGAATCTCCACTTGTATAATGATTCTGGCAGAAGAGTAAGGATAAATCTGTCTCCAGAGATGAGAGAGGGAAAAACATTTTTAAAAGAAAAAAATAAAAATAGGCCTTTTTTAACATTTTGACATTTCACAGTAGGAAAAGCACAGGTGTAAATAATGAAATTATGGATGGCTGAATTTCATTTAGCTGCTTTGATTTCAGGGTTTCTGGTATTGTGCATGCTGATTTACTGCTGTCACTCTCACTGGGACACTTGAATACAACAGAGCCATCGTTAGTGTTATTAGTAACACGTGTCAAAATGTCAGCTGTGTGAAAACTCCCCTATGACAACATTATTACAGCAACCACTTTTACCATTGACCTGAACCTGAACGAGCTAACTTACATAAACCAAGAGACAAATAAAGAAACTACTAATTGTGTGTAACAGCTGGCACAACAGTCTCTCACTGTGTGTAGTTGATAAACTGTTTAAAAGTGGCGACACAGATGTAATAAGGAATAACGTTATAATGTAGATGGCGACGTGTTAGCTATCCTGTTGGCAGCTAGCTACAGAGACACGTAGCTAATAATGTGTTTAAACTATAGATATGAGACAAATAAACCGACAGAGACACTGGTAAATTACTTGTTGACATTATGAGTGTTTGTACTAGATGTTGTTTTACTTTCTGTTGTCTTAAATCGAGTCTAATTGTGCTCTCTTACCTTCCCAGTAGCTGCTGCCTCCTATCCCTGCCATCTTTGTTGTCCTGCGACGTCACCGACTTCCGGGTTTGCGTCACGTCGTGTCGTCAGAAGAAGACTTACAAAACAACACACCACCCAGTACAGACACCACCATGTAAACAGTGACACCTAGAGGCTGTTTGTGGCACCCACAATAAGTTTCAACAGTTACAGTTGAGTTTTATATTTAGTTTAAAGAAGAATCTGATTTAATTCTTGAACATGAACAATATATATGTACAATATATAACAAAGCGCCTGGGTCAGTCCTTCATGCTGGTAGTCATCAGGCTCCACAACCAAGGCTGACCCCTATATGAGAACTATGAGGACTATAAGAACTTTAAACATGCACTATCTGCAACCATCTAGCACTCTAACCACTGGCGCACTTCACACTTACTTTACACTATACATCCTATATACCACTTTATAGACTGCACATATGTACATATTACATTTATTTATTGCACATACTACATTTATTTATTGATGGACTGTACACACTATATTCACCCATTCACTCTGTATCTTCTATATCTCTTGTTTTTATCATTTTTGTATACCTTTACCTCTCCTGTGTTTCACTCTGTTTGCTGATGTTACTGCTTTGACACCTGAATTTCCCTCTGGGGATTAATAAAGGTTCATCTTATCTTATCTTATCTTATATTGTAAATAAATACTGTTAAATTGTGCTATTTATAATGTTACTTTGGTGTTTTTCTGTACTGTTAAACCACTATGAGAGATGTTAAAGTAGTTACAGAGTTTTACTATGGTAATATTGCATCATATAATCAACAGTGACTATAACAGAGCAGTTTGTCAAAAGACTACAGCTGAAACAATCATTTTTTATACTAATATTTTGGTGTATATATGACTTGGAGGACAGTCTGCAGGACAGATAATAATGCACACAGTACACTTTCATACACTAAGATACTGGAGTTACCCTGCACAATACTCATTTTTAACAGTCTCTTCTGCACTATATTCACTTTTTTAATAGTCGTGTATCACAGCTGTTACCCTGCATTATATTCACTTTTAACAGTTTTTCTGCATCTCCTTGTATTTTTATATCTGGTATATTTTTTTGTACTTTGCATTACTAACTTTTTTACTGCCTTTTTACTAGCATGTTTTGCACTATGGAACTGTGATGCTGGAAACTTGTATTTCCCTCGGGATCAATAAAGCTACTATCTATCTATCTATCTACCTTAGCACACACACTATTGCCCAAATGGTACAATAAACAACATTTTATTCATGAATGTTGACAAATAAGATGTTAAAATTTTTCAAGCTGAAATAAGTAACCATGGTTACACATTAACTGTTGTTTAACCTGTGCGGTTTTGATTCTATGCATCACATCTTCCTGTGTGGCCTTTCTTTTCAGCTGCTAAAATACATACATTATCAAGATCTTATGTCACTCTGACTGTGGTCGTCCCCCTACATTGGGAAGGGAAACGCTCTTTCATATCACTTCTCAACCTTCATAGGACAAAACACTATGCTTTCACCAACATGTGTACATACTCACACGTTGGCCATCAAGAGTAATTTGGTGTTCAGTGTCTTGCAAAAGGACGCTTTGACATGTAGAAAGAAGGAGCCAGGGATTGAACCACCAATCCTGTAATGAAATAACGTCTTTGACCCGCTCACAGCGTCCCCAAATCTCCCTGATTACTAAAAATGGTGCAATGCAACACAAAAGCAAGAGAGATGTTGTGAGGTGTTTTATTGAATTGTGTTCCATGAGTTTTTGTGCATGTTAGCAGGTCATGACCACACAGTTTTTATTAAATGTTTTTTTTTGTGTGTAGATTCATGGTTAACATTTGCATTTATTTTCCCATTCACAATCGGCAAACATTATTTACAGTTGATTCCAGTTCATATAAAATCTCTGTACTAATCCTGCATGACCCTGACACGGGCTCAACTTTCAGAATTCATACACGCGCATTCACAGACTTTGTACAAGAAAGAAAAATTAAATACAAAACTGTCTCTCCGCACAGATATCAGGTTTAACTTAACTGACGACAGCTGCATTTGTTAAAAGGAGAAGGAAAGAATCTCTTCTCAACATACCTGGAAATCAAGGCAATTTTTTTAGTGAACAAGTATGTAGTCCTTCAAAATATGTGATGAAAAACATGCATGGCATTCCCAATTTAAGAGCCACCTGATTTCAATGATCCAGTGCATACATTTTAATTCAGTTAAGAATGATTACACAGATTTCTAATGTAAAGAAAACCACAAGTTTGATTTGGCAGTTCACCTAATTTGCTAGAAGATGCTTAAAGTTAAATTTTCTGCACACAAACCTGCTCCCTAGATTTGTCCACATACCCCATGCAATTGTAACTGAGCAAATAAATGAGTAAATGAGCTTTAACATATAAGAAAAAAATTACAAATTACGGCATAATCATTTCTTTGACGTCACTAAGGCAATCTGTTGGTAGCCTCTTTTTCAGTGTCCCTGACAATTGGCTGAATAAGTATCTTTACAATATATATTATATTTACATAGTGGTAGTTATGTACTGAGCAGCTTTAAACTTTTGTGTGACAGGTTTCTTGCAGATTTCAACAACATCTCACTGTTTAATGGATTATCTATATGTCCGTTGTTTTACAAGAAAGTTGGAAAATATTAATTTCCTTGCACTGGACCTTTAAATCATGCATGGGTGGCTCTGACATTGATTCGCAGACAGTGATCCTTAATGGACGGACAAACTTAGTATGACTTTTACACTCCAGAGTATTTATAGTGGTGGAATAAACACAAACACAATCAAATGAAAACATAAATGATATTCCTTATTATGAAGCATGGTGAGAATGCGCATGCTTGATCAAAAGCAGGGCACACACAGTTTGAAATTAACCTACAATTAAAGCAAAAAGGGAAAAAAAAACAACAAATACATTCTTTTTTTTTTGATTGTACATTTAGAAAGTCACTTTTTTCTTGGCCAATGATATGGGACAATCCTTGCTTTCCATTCAGTGCAAGTGAACCTCCATGCATACGTTAGAGCACCCAGCACTTACTGGGAAGGGTCTCCTTCAAGCATTTCATTGGTAACAGATTCTCCCTGATGCTTTAAAGCTCTTGAGAAGCTCGCTTCCATGATGATGATGATGATGATGATGATGATTCTGGCCACAACATTGACTCAACTGGAAAAATACAAAAACTACTGAACCCAGGCCGGTCAGCCTGGAGTCACCTGTGCAGAAACAGTGCAACACTGGAATCCAGTAGTCCTTTAAATCAGCTCTCTTTTCCTACCACCTGAGTATAGGATGGATCGAATATTATCTACTCACTATGTTGCTGCATTCTGTCACATACTACAGCCCAACCGGACTGTAAACTTTACAGAAACCAAGGCACAGTGTTGGATTCAGTCTCCCAAAAGGCTCGGACACTTCAGTGTGGCAATGCTTTCTTGGATAAAAGAAACATAATTTCTTAGCTCGAAGCGGTACTGAAAAGAATGCATGATATCAGTGGGGAGATTGTGTGAATTTAAGCACTTCAATCCAGAGTTCATTACACGTATTCTAAACAAGAGTTTATCTGGACTCGTCGGCTGGATGCCCTCAGCCAGGCAGCGGTCTAAAAGAGCACTCTTGCATGGCTCGGAAATGAAAGAGCATTGGAGCAAAACTTGCTATAAAGGACGGATGAGGGCCACAGTGGACCGAACCTTTACGTCTCTCCCTCTTTATCCCCTTCTCTTTGCCTTTTCCTCCTGATCCAGTCAGGTAGAGATGGAGCAAGCCCTTCAGTCCAGACACCAGCAGGATGCTCTTAAAGTAATACTTTAGTCGCACTAATAACTGAGTCCTTGGAGCTTGTTGGTATAACAGAACAAAAATGTCTTTGTCACTCTTCATCATTGAGAGAGACAGATCTGGAGTTCAGCCTGTTCCTTGTTGGTTTAATTTAAGGGGGAGATCAAAATAAAAATATTGAGCCAACAGCCAAACAGGTGCAACGGTTCTCAGATTTTGTTGGCGTACAGTGTCTCCTCGTCGCTTTCGCTCTCGTCCTGAAACTCGTGGGCGAGCAACGACTTCTTAGAGCCCATGGAGGTGAGCCGGATCTCGTCATCGTACTCATCTCGGTGCTGTCGCAAGCGGTGGAAGCCATCTTTTTGACGATTGGACTTGGCTGCGCACACGCACCAGATGATGCACGCCGTCACCACCAACGCCGTCATGGAGGCTGCTGCGAGGAGGAAGAGAAATACACAACTCAGCATGTCTGTTTACATGAATACACAGTTTCTAGCTGGGAGAACATTAAAAGGCTTTATATAAAAAAAAATAAAAAAAAAAAATCATTCTATCAGACACTTTACAATTTAATAATCAGATTTCTTTTTTGTTTTGATGATTAAGCACATTAAACATAAGATTGTACTCCATGAGAAGACGCTGACTAGTGTCGACAAAGAAGACTTCTTAGTGAAAAGTCTTGGTCCGAACTTGCTGGTAAAAACACTGAAGAGGAGAGTTATTGTGTTCTTCTTCACCAGTATATCAGAAATAGAATACGTTATTGAGTGTCATCTGTGTCAAAGATCACAAAACTAACATACTAGAGGAAGAGAGGAGAATTGTTTAATTTTGAGACTTTTATTACTAGCAAGAGTTGCATCATAAGAGCTAAAAAGCATGAGAACTGTTTGAGGTTTTTAGCAACATTGAATCAAAACATGAAACTGCAAGTTGGAAGACCATTTTAGCACATTGCAGTAGCCAAAATACAAAAATATATAGGCGTTATTGTTATGTAGACAGGTCACACAATGGTTACAAAAGGATTACCTGCACTGGCCACCACAAACTCTCTGGGCAGGCCAAAGATACTGTTGTCCATGTCGAACTCAATGATGATGGAGCTGGCAGCTTCATAGGAGGACACCACCACCTGCAACACAGCAAAACTCCTTCAATGAGCCTCTGAGCCTTCCTGACACATGGTCACATTTCACTGACTATTCACAAACTAATTTTTTCTGTTCTTAGTTTCCGTGCGGTAGCCTCTGAAAATAAACTGCTTTACTAACCTTTCACAACACTCAAACTGCAACAACGTAAAGGAAATATCAACATTATCTCATCTGTTCTGGCTGTTTCTCCAAATGGAGGTAAAAGGCATTTAGCTGTCTGCTGAAGCTCCCTATAGAAGTGGGGCTGTTGATTACTTAATTAGTGAGCCTCATCTGCAGGTGTGACTGCTTAGTATAATCTGGTACAGGTTGTCTCGTATGTCTAAAATAGGATTTGAGTGCTGGTGCATAAAAATCTTAAATTACACAGCTATCTTATGAGAGGTAAATAACAAGAATCTCAGAATTCACTTTTTGTAACTTGCTTGACTTTTCTTCATAGCAAGAAGTGTCAAGTGTTTCTTATTTATTCAGTGTCATTATTTTAGTGCAGTTAAAAAAAATGGGGGAAATTTGACCCAGAGCTCAAGAAACAAGGATTTCAAACCACTTGGTTTCAGACCTGATTTGGTAATGTGGCCTGAACACACACCCAAAAAGTAAGTGCACCTCTTCATCCTAATTTCTTTCCTTTTTTTCATCATCTTTATGGTTTGCTGGTAGTTTTCTGACAGCAGAGGAACCTGCGAAGGCACCTGAATCTACTGACTCTAATGTCACTTTCATTTCCAGAGAACTGAAATGCGTCCCTATGGCCTAAGGCGGAGTATTCGGCGTCCTAAGAAATATGGGGAGACTATTAAAGAGAGGAAATACATGTTGGCCCCAAGGTATGATTTGGGCCTTGTGAGTGAGCAGCAGAGTGAAGCAGACTCCCAGAAACCCCTGGATGACAGATATATAAGGAACGCTGCCGTTCTTCCAGATCTCAAACAGCCCCACAGCGACGGAGCCCTCGCTACTGAAGAGAAGACCGTGTCAACTAGGCAGCCAGGACCTCTGATGATCCACGGCTTCACGGTACCAGAGTACCAGCAGACGTATCACTCAGCGGTGGATCCCCTGCTCTTTAGGCCTTGCGGGAAGCTCGCAGCCTACAGTCTGGAGCTGGGCCGTAACATTAAGGAACATCTGTTTAAAGAGCTGGCCTACCCCACACTTCAAATTTCAGAGCAGCCGAACAGAAAGGTGGAGGTGATGGAGAGATTTTGTGTGCTCCGCCCTACACCTATCATAGATATAGACTGTAATGGGGAACCACAGTAATATTCTTTCTATGATATGAGTGTAGTATTATTTCATTTGTCTCTTGATACTTTATTTAGACAATTTTCGTTGTCCTTGAAATGTAATGTAGCAGCTAGATTTATATTAATCGATAAGTTGTTTGGTCTATGAAGTCAGAAAATGGTGAAAAATGTCAATCAGTGTCTCCCAAAGCCCAAGATGATGTCTTAAAATGTCTTGTTTTGTCCACAACTCAAAGATATTCTGTTAACTGTCATAGAGGAGTTAAGAAACCAGAAAATATTCACATTTAAGAAGCTTGAATCAGAGAATTTTGACTTTTCTTTCTTTATAAATTACTCAAACCGATTAATTGATTATCAAAATAGTTGGTGATTAGTAGATTAGTTGACAACTAATCGATTAATCATTGCAGCTCTAACATTTCAAATGTTTATTGACAAAAAAAATGTATGTCAAATGTTTGACATTTGCAATAAAGCTCCTCTTTATGAACAGTTTTATAAAAAAACAAGAAATTATGCAAGACCTGTGAATGCTGCATTTTCAATTGGGGTTTGTATCTGCCTAAACTGAGTCAAAAGTGCTCAGTATTTCAAATTATGTTTGTGCGTGTGTGTATGATCACCACCTGATCAACAGGAAACAACGAGGCACAGCTGATTTCTGCTTTCTAACACTATCATAAAAACAATACTCAAAACCAAACATTGTAAGGCTCTTCTTGTACTCAGTGCTTTATCCATTTTAACTCCCTTTTGTATGCATTTCAAGTGATCATAACAGAAAACATAAATTATACACTATAACTTAGATTTACTTGTTGTCAAGTGTTATCCCATCATGGCCATCCTCCTGAAGGCTGGTACATTCCTAGTTCACATAATAAATGGTATGAACAGAACTGTGTACCTCTTGACGTTGTTGTTGGTAGCCATCAGCAACGGCTTCAATGTTGTGGTTGCCGGGAGCCAGCAGTGCATGAAAGTAGCCGCCCTCTGCAGTGAAGACCCTCACTCCTCCATTCAGTACAATGATCGCCCCGACAATAGGCTTTCCACTCTTGTCCCTCACCACGCCACGCACCCCTTTATGGACCTGGACGGGGTAGAAATGGAGGGCAAATTAAGGCTGTATGATGATGGGGGGAGATGATTAGCTTAAATAGTTTCAGGACTATCTATCTATCTATCTATCTATCTATCTATCTATCTATCTATCTATATTATAATTATGTCTTTAAAACTCACTATTTTCATACTGCTGCATTACTTTCTGAAAATATCTCATTTCAAATCTGTTGCAAAGGTGTACAAGTCATACAATTCATCATACCTCCACCAACATGCTGAGGAGAGCCTTCTTGTTCTCAGCCCAGAGTGTGGCCAGCTGCTCAGCAGGAGGGAACAAACAGCAGCCGCTATACACTGTGATCTCTGGACAGTGGCCAAAGTCCATGCTGAAGTCCTGGGAGGACGTACAAGATGACACATGATGAGACAGTACTGGGACAGAAGCCCACTTCAAGCTTTGTTTTAATTTCTCATTTGATTTGACCGATATCTCTAAACTAATATTTTAATAGTATATATAATATTCAGGATCTCAAAACTGTTTAACAAGCTGTCGATACATAAACATTTAGCAAAAACAGCCCAACTGCTTTGAAAAAAAGTGTGCTTTTTCATTTCAGATCATCATATCTTGATAAAATACTAACTTAACTGCAGAAACTGCTATCACCGACTCTGAAGTGGAGACTTACCTTCATGCTCCCCATGTGACTTTGTCTCTCTGCTGCCCTCATAACTCCATCTGGGATGTTGCCCACTGTGTTACAGAAAAGTTCCATTAAGTAATTAATGACTGATTCAATACGACAACAGGAATCATTCATAGTACTTAAATTACATACTCTGCCCATTATTTGAACATCCAGTGTCCCCGAGGTGCATCTTAGGGTGGTTGTTGGCATAAACACTCGCCAAGTACTTCAATGTGCCCTCATTTTCAACTGGAAAAATAAAACAAAAGAGTACATAAAACCACACAGCCAAACGTAGTTTCATTAAGTAATATTTAACAGCAATCAGTGTTGTTATGGTGCATCATTTGTCCTACTCGGGGTTATTAAAGTAAACTACAAACAACTAAACTAAAACGAAAATAAGCAGTGATTTTAGTAAACTGAAACTAAATAAAAATTATATCCATTAAGAAAAACTAAAACTAAACTGAAATGATACTGCCTGGGTGAAAAACTAATAAAAATAAAACAAAAATGAACAAATTCATTTCAGTTTTAATTTTTAGCTATAATATACTACCGAAAAATGAAACTCTCCTGGCATTGAACCACAGAACCTGAACCGACTTGTACTTCCAGGACATGGCGCTAAACCGCAATTGCTTCACTAAAGTAGTGTGAAGATTAAACATTATGGCCATTCCTACACAGTTCTCCAACCATTTATTTTGTTTATATGTAGCTACATACCTCTGAGACATTATAGCTGGCCCTAACAAAAACAAAATATATAATAACTAAACCATTCTGATAAACAAACTAACTAAAACTAGCAAGCCCTCTCTGAAAACTAGCTAAAACTAAACTGAAATGAAATCGAAAAGTCAAAACTAAGATAAACTAAAAACAATTTTTAAATTCTAAACTATTATAACCTCAGTCCTACTCTTTGCAAATTGCTGCCGTATAATGAAAGTTTATAACTACATATGAAAAGCTTTGTCAAGTCAATCTGTGAGGCTGTGAGGAAAAGTACCAGACTGGACAGGCTTGTCGTAAGGGTAGGTAGCAACCAGGGAGCCTCCGTCGAGGGCTACAGACAGAGTGTAGGTCTTGTCTAGAATCAAGTCCATCATGGCTCTGGTCTCTGGTTGGGCCTCCACCACACGCTGTGACGCATTGCCTTTACAAAAAAGGAGGAAAACAGATGGTGGACAGGAAATGTTAGAGCATGCGTTTTATGGCAAGTGTAATGAAATTGCACATTTTATTTCTTTGCCGAATTGAAGTGTGAATAAGTTGATTGAATCTTTTTCTTTTGTCTCTGTCTGTCAATTCAGTTGCACACACACAAATCCATACAACCGACCAAAGAAATCCATGTCCAGATCTTTGCCATGAGCATTTGTCAAGCCCTGGATGGAGGTGCACTGCTTCTCAACAGCCTGTTCTCGTCCGTCTGGGTTGATAGAAGGCACGATGACAATTCGGGTCTCATTGATCAGCTAGGGAAGAGAAACAGAACGAACAATTACAGACATGGCCGAATAATAGTAAACTGTATTAGCTCAACCCAGTCCCAGATATGAAAAAGAGTGCAGATTTCTCAGAGTGAACAAAGAGTTGTTGTGTATTCCTGTGAGAGAAAAAATGTACTACTTTTAAAAGGTACAGTGTGTAGGATTTAGTGGCATCTAGTGGTGTGGTTGCAGATTGCAACCAACTGAGTACCCCTCTGCTCACTCCTCCCTTTCAAAGACTGCAGCATTTTTAAATAAGGTAATGTGAGGACAGGGATTTTTGCATGTAATGTGTTGTTTAAATGTATATAATGTATATAATTGTTTGTGATTTCTGTGTCAGGAAAGACAAGCTGACAACACAAAAGGGATCCTAATAAACTAAACTAAACTGCCGTAACGTGAGCCACTAAGTGTAAAACCGTGGTAACGCTGTTCGCCTAACTTACTTTAGGAGCAACAGAAGTCAGACAGTGGCTCACGTTATTGCAGTTTCACAAGTGTGTCGGAGAACTACGGTGGCCTTCAGGTAACATAAAAACAGAAAAGGCTCTTGCTACAGCCAGTACAGTTGATACGGTCCAGACTATCAATACACTTTATTGCTGAGACACCCCACTACTCACCCTGGTGATGGCTGGGTTCTTGCCGTAGTTGATACACAGGAAGGCAGCAAACTCCAGCAGCAGCTCTGTGCCCACTGGGGCGTTGCCATGGATCCCCGCTGCGAAGCGGATCTTGGGCTTAGACGGTTCAGCTTCCTCTGGGTTGTTGGAGATTTCCAGAGCCCAAACGGTTCGAAACTCTACACTTTGGCCCAAACTGGAAACAGAAGAGAAGAAACCAGAATATACAGTACGTCAGTATTATAAGAAATGTAACTAAAGTTATGAAACACAGAGCACATCTGGACAGCATTGACATTTGGTATACAAAGAGACTGAGAAGTATGATACGTAGGCTGGTTCAAATACCTGTGTAAAGATGTAATTTTGGGAAAGTTAAGAGTGAGGCCTCTCACGAATCCGGAGAGCTCTTTGTAGCGTCTGTAGCGGAAGCTGCTCTCTGTGTTCGTGCTCTTGACTAGCTGCTCCAGACCCTGGCCTAGAGACAGGTCCTTGATTAAGCTCTGGAACGCCTTCTCAGATGGGTTCTGCGTGGGCTGGGGGCCCGTGGGAGACTGGCCACTAGCGTCTGAGTTTACACGTGTCAGTCTGAAGTCCACCACCTCTGCTCGATCCTTTGAGACTGTGGCGTAGGTCCTCACAGGTTTATAACTGGACAACAGAGAAAGTTAACAGCAATGGTAACAAGGGGACAAAACAGCACAGAAATGGATAAAAAGTTCACGGTAAATTCTCCGTTTCTGAAATCCAGATCTTACCCATGGGCAGAGGCAGTGATAGAGTAAGTCCCAGGGACCAGCAGCCTCCAGTAGTCCCCACTACGAGCTGTGGTGACGTTGTGGTCTATCTCCTGCACACTAATGGTGGCATTGGGAATTCCTGTGCCATCCCTGATGTCAGAGACTGTGCCTTTTACTCCAGTGTGAACCTGCAGAGACACATAACCACATAAACATGAGTAAAGTGAGGAGAGAGCTCGGGGGGAATGTTAAGATTTGAGTTGTATTACCTGGTGGATGAACTGCAGCAAGGCTCGTCGGTTTTGTTCCCAGTAATTTGGCAGGTCCTTGGCCATGGGGTACTTTGGACAGCCCAGCTCGATGGTCACCTCAAAACAGTTGGTGTTCAAGTAGTTCCAATCCTGCATGCCACCTGGAAAATAACAACACTCCTTTAAACTTCATCTCAAACTGTGGCAGATTTACTTTAAATATGTCCACTATTGAAGATAGTAGTAACACTGACTGAATACACCTTGTTCAGACATACCAAAAGAATAGACTTGTAAATAAAACATAAATATAAATCCTAGGGCTGTATTATGGCAAAAATGATAATAACGATTAGTTGATCAATATTGAGATCACGATTATTTATCTTGATTACTCTTTGATTTTAGGTCCAAAATATGTTTACTGCACTTTCACATTTAAATAAACAGAGCACTGCTTTCACTTCAATGATGTGCTACATTCCTGCTAATGTACGAATCTTTCCATCAAAATCAGACTTGTCCTTATTCCCAGTGCATCTCCTAGAAGCAAAATAAAACTGTAACAAAACCTTCTACCCAAAACTAAATCAACACAGCACTGCTTTCACTTCCATGATGTGCTACATTCCTGCTAATTAATAAATCTTCCCATCAAAATCAGACAAAATAAGGTTCTTCTTAACCTCAATTCAGCGTATTTTTGCTTTGCCCATAAGCTCTCTGTTGTTTATTACTAATTCTGTGCATTTCGTTAATATACAGTATATTACTCTTCTACTCTGTGGACTGCAGCCGCAAAGTGCAACGGCATGACAGCTGCCCAAAAGTGAAGCTAAAACATCTGGATCGCCCCCTAGTGGCTGGCTGTTAGTTTAGGAAGCTCTTTGATATGCTGCAGAGTGACACATTTTTTACGTCAATGTCGCAGTCGATCATGTTCATTTAGTTGTGGAAAGTCAAAATTGCGATTGCGATCACTATTTGAGTAATTGTGCAGCCCTAATCAATCCTCTGTGTATTTTGAGGCTACAAAAGAGAAGTTTGAATTGGGCCAAAGCTGATTTTCTACATATAAACAACTTTTCCAGATTATGTCAGTTAACTAAAAATCTCAAATATAAAAGGGCGACTTGGCTGTGGGAAAAAAAAAATGAATGTGGCAAGTAACAAAGGAGGATGAGAGATCTATGCTTACCGGTAAGAGTGTACCAGTTGGCACCATTGGTGATGCCATCCTGAAAATATTCATCCCGGTACAGGTCCACACAAGGGTGTCCATTGTGCATCAAAGGATTCTCCTGCACGCACGTCACACACAAGTGAGAACACAACAATGAGCGTCGTTGTGGTCAAACCTCGTCTCTCCACAGATTTCACAAAAAGCCAGTGGCTTTTATCTATTCTATCACCACATTCTTTTTCAATTACAGCATGAAACCACAAGCAGACATTATCCCAGCCTGAAACAGATCCAACAGCAACAGCGTGTCCAGTTACCTGTGAGTAGGCTCGAGACACCATCTGAAAGACTTTGTCATCAGGCGACTGGCTGTACTGAGACACCCCTTCTTTGTTGCTGTCATAGGGGTAGTTGACTACCAAGGAGCCTAAATTACACAGCACAAACAAAAGACAATCCTTTGAAAAAAAACAATCTACCTTTGTGGTTAAAATAAAAGTCCCTATGCATAACTGGTTGACCTTTCATAATCTAGCCTAATATCTAGATTTAAACTGTGGCTTGAAAGCTAAAAATTTAAATCATAGCAGTACAGTAATCCTCTAGAGCAGTGTTTCCCAAAATGTTTATGTGGGGGCCCACTTTTTGCAATTCACAATAGACCTTATCTATAAATCATGAGAAGTGCAAATTTGTGCGTAAATGAACGTTCCTGACCCTTTTTACTGCCATTTCTGTATTTATTACCTTGAATACCGGTCGAGGCAGATGGCCACCCACCCAGAGCCTGGCTCTGCCCAAGGTTTCTAATCGCTAAAGGGGAGTTTTTCCTTGTCATTGTCGCATAAGTCATGGGGGATCTCTTGTTGGGTCTCTGAATTATAGAGTACGGTCTGAACCTGCTCTATATGAAAAGCGTCTCAAGATAACTTCTGTTATGATTTGATGCTATATTAAAATAAATTGAATTGAATTGATAAGGTGAACCAGCCATTTCTAATAGATAGACATTTGATAAATCACAACTTTGTTTTATGCATGTGTTATTAAAAACATGTACACATGTTAAATACTTTAATAATGAGACCAAATAAATGCATTTAGGCAGAGTTAACAGGCTCTTGTTTTTTCCTCTCAACAGTAAAACAAACAGAAATAAAAGACTATGGAAGAAATTCTACGAATTCATTTTGCGACCTTAATAAAATCTCCTGCGACCCACCTGCGGCTCTTGACCCAGTCTTTGGGAAATCACTGCTCTAGAGTTACTGAAGTAACTTTAAAATCAAATTATGTCTTTTGATACCCTCTCTAAGAGATTCTAAAAATTACACAAACAAAACAAGCAAAACATGTACACAATATTTTAAATCATAAATAGGATTAACAGACCAGAGAGATCCAAATCGTATGGTGGAACTGACACTGAAAGACTACAAACTTTGGCGTTAAAAGCTCAAAATGAGAGCGTACCTCCGTGGAGGTTGGCTGACAGGACGAAGGGGATGCTCTTCAGCCAGTTCATCACAGCTATAGTCTCCGGCTGTCTGGGCTCTGTGATGTTAACAAACTGATCCGGGAAGTTGCGGTTCAGGTCAAAATTGTTGCTGTTGTTGCGCCCTTTGTAGCCCTTTTCATCACCTGTGAGGAAACAAGTACTAGCGATAAGTAACCCACATGTATAGTATCTGTAACCACAGCATGATCCTGCTGATGAGATGTGCACAAACTCAGCTCCACTTCCCCCATACTTCCTGTCACACATCAGCCATAAGGCACTGATAGAGGAAGTGCTTTGTGAATGTTCCTCATGCTTTAAAAATGTTCACAGAAGCAGGATGGTGCAACTAAAGCTGTTTCAACCAGCAGACGAGGTGACAACTAGGGCTGTCAAAGTTAACGCGATAATAACGCATTAATGCAAATTCATTTTAATGCCACTATTTCCTTAAATTCATTAATGCAACTTGCGATTTTTAGGTTGTAGCGGGCTCAGTTTTAAAGCTAGAGTAAAGATACTGGCATCATATGAAACTATAAAACCTAAGGAATCCATTGGTACCAACCATGCCATACTCATAATAAATGCTCCAAACTTGAGCTAAATTTTGGCAAGGAAAAACTGTCATGGCCATTTTCAAAGGCTCCCTTGACCTCTGACCTCAAGATATGTGAATGAAAATGGGTTCTATGGGTACCCACGAGTCTCCCCTTTACAGACATGCCCACTTTATGATAATCACATGCAGTTTGGGGCAAGTCATAGTCAAGTCAGCACACTGACACACTGACAGCTGTTGTTGTCTGTTGGGCTTGAGTTTGCCATGTTATGATTTGAGCATATTTTTTATACTAAATGCAGTACCGGTGAGGGTTTCTGGACAATATTTGTCATTGTTTTGTGTTGTTAATTGATTTCCAGTACTATATGTATATATAGTACTGGAAATCAATTAACACACAACAATGACAAATATTGTGCATTTATATATATATATATAAATACATACATACATTTGCATAAAGCAAACATATTTGCCCACTCCCATGTTGATAAGAGTATTAAATACTTGACAAATCTCCCTTTAAGGTACATTTTGAACAGATACAAAATAACACCTGTGTGACCTATACTGTTACAAATCTAAATTTCATACTGTGAGTTACTTTATTGTTGCGTGTCTTAGAACTTCTTAGTGTGTGTGTCTTACCTTCAATGGCTACCTCAAAGCCGTCGGGGTTCATAGAAGGCATGATGTGAATGCGGGTGTTGTTGACCAACTGAGTGACCTCGGGGTCGGTACCATAGTTATGGCACAGGTACCAGATGAGGTTGAGCATTAACTCTCGGCCCACCACTTCATTACCGTGCATGTTGGCTACATACTTAAACTCTGGCTCACCTGACAAGGAAATGGAAAAAAAAAAGGAGGTCAGAGTGAAAATTCCTAATAAGAGATAGCATTAACAAAGCATCAAGGGTGCTGGGACACACACATCACATGTCTTCATGACACGTCAAATAAAAAGAAGTTTCCTCAGCTCCTTTGATCAATGGCTAGTTCAAACTACATGACTTCAGCCCTGATTTTCTGCTCCTCAACAGTTTTTGGAGCTCCCAGACAAAAGCCCCAGATCAGAGACAAATCAGCGTTGGCTCGCCACTCGCGCATCTGCACTGTGTGAACTGTTCAAAGACGTGAGCTGAGAGGCTTGCCGACGCTCATTGATGCCTCACAGACACATACTAGATATCTAGCATGCTAAATTTTTTGACCTGTCGGCGACTGTGGCCACGAGCTACAGCCAATGAGAACGTGAAAGTAGTAAAAAAAGAGTGTGGAAACCGGTGCAAACAGGCTATTTTGTAAACATGTGCCAACAACATCAGTAATGTCTCTCGTGCATGGTATCATGTCATTTACTGTGTATTTCTTGCATGTTTTTGTGACAAAATGTAGTTTAGAGACTTCATCTGGGATTCCTCCTGGTGAAAGACCCCCTGTGTGACCTCCTGTCGCTGGTCAGTCATGTAGTGAGAAAATCACAACGACTTCAAGACTCACGATTACGAGACAGAAAGTTGTGTAGTGTGAACAGTACAGCCATCTGACGACTTTAAAAGTCTTGTAGTGTGAACTTGACTTAAGACGTACCATGCTCATGTTCCTTGGGATTGTCTGAGATGATCATCACGTAGAGCACACGGCCTTCCACGGAGCTGCCGATCTTGTACAGATGGGTAATAGAGGGGAACTCGCTGCTGTACTTGCGTAAGAACAGCTCCATGTCTGCGTAGTGGTGGTGACGAAACTCCTGAGGCTGGAGGGGCTGATTTTCAGGTGGGGGTAAAGGAGGGCTGCTGTTGTTTCCCTCAGAAGGAACCAGCTGGGTGTGGGTGGAGTTGGTGGTGGTAGTGGTGGTGGTAGTGGTGGTGGTGGTGGTGGAGAGGTTTGGATCACTGGTGGATGCCATGGGGTGTGTAGTCACATTGGTGCTGCCTGCAGCCTCACTGGCCACAGGTGCCAAGGTAAAGTTAAGCTCTGTGGCTTTGCCCTCCACCACCTGGACACTAGGGACTATCATTGGTGTGTACCTGTGCACAGAAAAAAACACATGCTTGATTACTTCAACTCCTCCTTAAAAATCACCAGGAAGTACAGAAATTAGATGACAGACAAAAAATCATCAGTGCAGTGTCCTTTTATCCCGTCTACCAGGAAGTCATTCACCAATAAACCTGCAAAACCCATTTTTCTTCATTTCAGTAACAAAAGGTTACTCCGTAACTGAGGAGGAAATGTAGCACTTGTGGGTAAATCATCTGACTGCGTCATCGACACTGAGCTTCATTGTTTGACAGTCTGGAAGAGCCAGATATCAATTGTCGCTTTGTTCATTGTGACAAGTAGTGATGAACTGTCACCTGAAAACCTGACAGTTATTTGGCATTTTCTAAGTGTTGTCGTTAAATGCATAATGCTGCATTCACATGGAATCAGGCAGACGGTGGACGCAGACAGACAACACCCTCTGGACGCCACGGGAAAAAACGAAACACGCATGATGATATGTTGCTATGGTGATGGAATAAAATATACTAAATTAAATTATTTTGTGTCTACTATTGTATGTAATTATTCTAGTAACATGCATGTAGCTATAAAATGCAGCTTTCTTGTAATATTCTATAGCAAACAATTTTCTCCTGTGAGGGAGCTACGTAACATCTGGCTGTAAATTCCATCACAGACGACGGCAAAAAGATAAACTATTTAAACTTTGGATGGCAATGCCGTCTACCATTACCATTGCCGTCTGCCTGATTCCATGTGAATGCAGCATTAGATTCTGTTTTAAAAAACCTGCTATGTGAAGGAAGTTCAATGGTAATACTCACCCTGGGACCACAGCTGTGATGTTGTATGTTCCTGGAAGTAGAAGGCGGTAGTACTCCCCATATTTGTCAGTGGTCAGGTTGTGGCGAATGCTAGCCACTACAATGCTGACATTGGAGAGGGCAGCGCCGCTGATGGCCTCTTTCACATAGCCATGGACACCTATATGGACCTGGAAGACAGCGGTGTTGTAAATATATATATGTATAGCATATAATAACATTATAATGAATGCTGATGTATCTTTACTCCTGTTCTTAGCTATAAGAGCTACCTTTTCTATGTAGGCTATTAGGGATTCCCTGTTCAGATTCCATTCCTTAAGGAGCTCAGAAGAAGAAGGATATTTGCAGCAGCTCAGCTCCATGGTGATTTCCAGACAGTTTCCATACAGGTAGTTGTAGTCCTGCATCCCTCCTAGAAAACAAGCCAGACATGTAATAAACAAATCAAGCTAGAAACTGCATATCACATTCAGTTATATATTATATAAAATAGAAGGATGTGTCTTAAATCCAGGAAAAAAAACTGATGCGCACACTATGTAATTGTAAAATAAATTCTTAAACATGCTCTGCTTCCCTAAATTTAACCCCCGCTGGTGCCAGGCCACTCCGTCTGGAAAGGCTTGAGTCCATCTTTGTCTCTTGAATGCCACAGTTTAAAGATAGTGTTTAATGTGGCGACAAGCCATGACATCTGCAGTAAGGCAAACAGAAAGGCGCATAGGAGGGCATGCTGTTCGGCTGGCCGTCCCACTGGAGCGACGGCGGGCCGCCAGAGGCTCCGTGGCTGCGGACTGGAGGGTTGCCATGACTGCCTGCTGGGCGGCTGCAGGAACCCAGTGAAACAGACGCCTTTTGCCACTTTGCAACAGGCAAAGTGAAAGGGCTCAAACACTAATAAATAACTTCAGCAGGGCAACCAGCGGTCTCAATGAGGAAGATATCAACCACACTACAACAGAAAACGCTGGTCTTTAACTATCTGTGATGCACAACAAAGACAACCCCAAGACTTAAGAAAACACCACAGATCTATATGGGTGCCATGCGTACTACTTTATTCAGGGCTTTTTACAACCTATTTCTTCTTGTACTGAATCACTGAACAACCATTGTCAGAGTTTCATAATTCTGCCCATTTTCAAACAATCTGATCTGCTTGCCTGACGATGAGAAGTCATATTACTAACTGGAGGAGATGCAGTAAAGAAGATTACAATGCATCCCTTACAAGCTGAGGAGGAAAGCTGCAGGCGGTTATGTGGTACGCGCCTTGGCTCTGAGAGCAGGCACGTACCCAAATATACACCACAAACACAAGTTCCTCCGAGTCATCTCCGGTCAAGCAGCAGCTGTTCGGCAGTCTGAAACTTGGCAGGGGGTGACTGGCTGTCAGGTCATTTACTGGAAACTGTAAAGGGCCACTTCAGAAAAGTGAAAAACTCTTAACAGCTTATCTGACACATTTCAAACGTGTTTCTCGGTTGGTCTGACAGAAGAGATTTTTAACAAACACAGGAGGGTTCTCCCCATTATATGCACCTCGGTAATCCATAAATACTTAACTTGTGGGTAGAAACATCCACACAGGACAATAGGGACCATGCCCTCTGAGCTTATTTTGAATGTGCTGGTGTGTCGGGGTAATTCATTAGAGGTTTTACCCCCTGTGGTAGCAGCAGAGACAGCAGGGTGCCATGTCAACCAAACCAAGCCTTTAAAAAAATCTCACCTGCTAATGATGAGCAAATAGATCTACATCCAGCTGTGACAGTGTGTGAAATCCATACCTGACTGACAAACAGCACAGAACGCTTTTGTCCAGTCACAAGACATTAGGCGTCGTCCTGCACCAATTACTTTATGTACTTCTTTCAAACTGAATTAGGTACCATTTACTTAAAGTAAACCCCTCCCGTATGCTAACATAGTACAACAAACACACAGACAGATTATGGCAGACCCAGCCTTAAATATCCTGTCTATGTACCGGATCCAGTGACACACCCTGAAACTGGCAGGAAACCACTGGCTAGACAATGGAGCCAAAGTTAGAGCTGCTAGATGAACTTGCTGTGTAGGTCACAGGGATGTTTATAATGTAGGATGACTTTAAGAGTTCGGTGATTCAATGCAATAAACAATTTTTAGCAGGGATGCCCCCTCTTAGTCGATTAGTCGACTATTCAGTTGTTTTGATCTTAGTCGACTAAGATTTCTTAAGTCGATTAGTAATTAATTATGCTTTTTTTCATGCTGAATGACTTATTTCCAAGAAACTTATAAGCACATCTCTGGTAAACACAAGATTTAAAGTGGTGCTTTTGTGTCATTCTTTGTGGAGAAACTCAGTTTTACAGATCTGTCGATTAAATCAACCAATCGATTAGTCGACAAAATTGTCTGAGTGTTTGTCGACTAAGAATTAATTTAGACAAGGATAGGGGTGTAAGAAAATATCGATACACATGAGTATCGTGATATTATGTGCGATACTGTATCGATTCTCTAAAACACTGTATAGATTTTTAATTAACCTCTTAAAAATCTGTCCGTTATTTGATCTTTTGGTGGTTGTAGCGGGCTCAGTTTTAAAGCGAGTGAAAATACTGGCATCATCTGAAATTATAAAACCTAAGGAATCCATTGGTATCAACCATGTTATACTAGCTTGTTGAGAAGGACGCTAAATAGCACTCCAAAGTTATGCTAAATTTTGGCGAAGAAAATTGGCAATTTTCACTGGGGTCCCTTGACCTCAAGATATGTGAATAAAATAGGTTCTATGGGTACCCACAAGTCTCCCCTTTACAGATATGCCCACTTTATGATAATCACATGCAGTTTTTTGCATGCAGCATAAATAAGTTATTTTTGCCTATTCTAAAAATGATGTATTTTTGGTGTGTTCTTCATACCATGACAGTTTTCCTCAAATTATTTTTTTTTAAAAATCGCAATATATCGCCTTGCTTACAGTATCGTAATGTATTGACTTGTTACTCTTGTATCATGATAAGTATCGTATCGCCAGATTCTTGCCAATACACATCCCTGGTCAAGGACAGCCCTCATTATTAGTCAAACATTTCTAATGATAATCCAGGAAGAAAAACTATTGAAGTATTACTGTCATATGACTGTCAGCAGTCTAAAGTCACGCAGCATGAAAGTATAGCTAGCTATCAGAGGTCTAAGATTATCACAGCAATAGAGAGAGAGTTGTATTTCCATACAGTAAAATGATATTCTGGAGCTTGTTCTCTTGCATGTGTAAAGGCATTGACGTGTGTCTTTCAACGCATAACTGGATTACAACAATTTAGGCCCACAGCTTTGAACAAATGACCCATAAACATTTTAAACTTTTAAGTTGTGCAAATTAAAAAGCAAAAGAAAACGTTTATAACCAACAATATACATTTTCAACAACACCAGAGTGCCCTAGTTGTGTACTGAGAGTTAAAATACAGCTCAGAAGTAAAGAACGCCCTTCGAGGACAGGACTGTGTGAAGAGATTATGGCTCAAGATAGCATGTTATGCTGAATCACTATTTCAAGTCTAGACTGCCACACAAAAAATCTCCTGTCCCTGACTCCTGGTCCTGGCTCTTTGCCTGGGCCACTCATTATGTCACACAGTGTCCTGACCATTTCCATCATCTGCCATTAGCCCAGTTTTAGCACTGACATTTCGTCCACTGAGACATGTCAGACAGTTACAAGCACTGTCTATTCAACTGTTTTACACTTCTTTCTGTCTATCTTCATCTAGATATCCAGACATCATTAAGAGCTTTAATAACTGGCTCCTATTGCAGCCTGAGTTGAGAAACAGCGACAACAAAAGAGGTAATCTTCAGCTAAATCCGTCATTCAGTAGTATATGGAACAAGATTATTGTAAAACCAACACATTTCGGTTTGTGGCCGTCATCAGGGTCATAATGACAATGAAAGTTAATATTTACACAGATAAGTAATAGCAAACTTTTGCTGTCGTTTAAAAGTGTTTGCTCAAGGCTTTGGTAATGATTTACAGCTCCGGTTCCTGGCGGTACACGGACAGCGTGATATGCAATGACATCATATCAAGCAGAATGAGTAGGATTAGGCAAAAACAATGTATAGACTCATACAAAAATAACAAGTCTCAATCATCACTTATGACACACTAGAAGTGTGTCATAAGTGACCTCTATAAAAACGTAACCTCTATAAAAACGTAGTGACAGCAGGAGCCAGATTGTAAGCAAGCATCCAAGAGGATGCTACGAAAACGGCGGACACAGCGCCCCAAAAATGTAAATATAGCGAGGTGAAACGCCAAGCAGACAAAGCTCGTTCCAAAGAGCACCCTAACTCTAATGGTATATATCCACAGCCTACGTCCTTTTTACATGCTTCCCATTCATTGTCTATGTAAACAGCCATGCAATCCATTCTGGTAGCGTCGAGAGACGGGGCGTGGCGTTGGCCGCTTCTCATTTGCATAAAGTTGAGGTATAGGCTACTTTATACAAATCAGGGACGTCCCGCACGACTCGCCGCGTATAGAAACTCCCGAGGAACTTTTAAACTAACCGTTGTCGATCCAAAATAAAGACAGATTCAGCAACTGCGTGGCTTATTTGTCGCATAAAATGTTTTCAGAAACACATTTCGGTGAACGATTTTCGTGATGTAAGTGAAGAAAGTTTCCAAACGAGCCGCCATGTTGGTTCTGGTTTGAAAGCTGGGAGCAGCAGCCCACGAGGGAAAGCATTCATCCAATCAGGTGCGTCATGGCACCTCATGGCCCCTGTGGACATGTACTATAACCATGGTCAGGGGTCGCGTGCTTCTGCTGTCGTTGAGCCCGGGAGGAGGGATCAACTTTGAATGTTGTGTTTACAAACCGCAACCGACAAATCCTACTCATTGTGCCTTTAAGTGACCCACAACCGAATAAATAGAATTTTTTTTAAGGAACCCTGAAATTATGTGTCAGCTTTACTGCATTTCAGACATTTGCTTACAGCCTGTAGATTTCTCCTAAACAGTTGGTCCAAACAATCATCATCGTACTACCACAGACTCAGAATTACACTCATACTATATGGTTAAAAACTAGGGACTCATAAACTGACTTAAAATATTTAGGTAAAGAACTTGATTGATCCTGATGGATCAATCAAGTTTTAAACTGTTTGTAAATTATAGTAATTTGGGAGCAAAAAAATAGTAATCAGGAAATGTAGAAAGTAAACATCTAAAACACTTGAAAGAGAAATGACTTCGTACAGTGAGGAACAACATGAGAGCAAACAAGGTGTTAGTTTTAGAGAGCCACGGTTTGCATGCATGTTAATCCATGGGAAATCATCAGTTGGAAGACACGCTATCTTTACCTAAAATTGACTACAACAAAGCAACATCTCAACAGGAAAAGGCCTGCGGTAACCTGAAGCTACAGACACTTACACCACCACCTGCCAACCCCCCCGGATAAACCAACAAAACAAGAGCAGAAAGTATGCTGATCAAGTTTCTACCTCAGTGATGCAGATTAGAGGCTTTTTCTGAACCCGAATGAACTGTAGAAGGTGGAGAAACAACACGACCTGCATTTACTTCAGCTATTAAAAGACACTTAAAAGTGGACAGGGATACACACACACACACACACACACACACACACACACACACACACACACACACACACAATATAACATGAGTCAGATGATTCAACCCTGCAGTCCAGGCTTCAATATACCCAGACTGAGCAGTCACGGTAAACCTGTCTACTGCTCCAACACTTTCAGTAATTACAGGCTTTGGCAGAAAAACACACTGAGCTTAAGCGCTTACAGTTTTTCAGCATTTTGACACCTGGCGAACCCAATACCAGACCACACTATTCAGTGCATCAATGACCGAAACATGAGACTGAAGTGATTTTTGGGTCATTACCAATGTTGTGCATGAAGAATCAGTCAATTTGATTCTATGTAGCTCTGTTCACAAACCGTTTAAAGTGTCTATACCAAGTTACACAACGCAGCTATATGACGTGCACCAGTACTGACAGTAACAATGAACTTTGCTTTGTGTTGCCTTTTGTCTGAGCTTATCAAATGAGGGGGAAAAAAAGCTATTGGCCCATTCCTCTAAGCAGCTTTGTAAAGCAAGTTGTTCAAGTTGCTCTCTGGAATGCAACTTAGCTTCTACGGCAGATATTTTTACTTGTGGTCTGCGGTGGGAAAAAACCTTGTCACGACAATAGTTTAAGCTACGCTACACCAAGTGTGCTAATTTGTTCCTTAAGCTCGTTAAACAGGTTGTAGCCTACTTGTCTGCTGTCCACAACAAAAATAAGACTTGAAGCAAATGAGAGAACAATGACAGGAAATAAACATCCTCTTATACAAAAATAAGTCTTCATTCAAAGAAACAACACCAATCCCACTTAGCCATCTCCATGGCAACACACAGCCTATAGTGTCTCACTTCTAGGGGTGTAATGGTGCCTTCAAATGGGGTCGTGTTTACCGTGTTCATGAGCATAGTCCATATGAACGCCCCCCTCTTGTGGTGTTCACAACCTCGTCAGTGTAAAGTTTCTGAAAGCTCAGAGTTCACGAGTTGTGACGTGTTTGGGGACGTTGTCAGAAAATGGCGGAGGCATGGAAGTTAATTTTTCGGTACATAATAAGTGAATATATTGTAATTTTATTATATTGTTTTTCTTTGTAACTTTATAATAGGTCTGAGGAAAATGTTGATATTTCCCACGGCCTCATCCTTTTCCTCTGTCATTATGCCTTTGCATTTTCTGCATTACTGTATGTTACCTGCTTGCTAGCTTGCTAAATTGTTAGCCTCTGTGGCTTCTAGGCGACGACAGTAACGTTAATGTTGCCGTTGCTTAGCAGCGAGTTTCATTTGAAGGCACCATAAGAAATATATTATATTGTGCGATACTGTACTGATTCTCCGAAACACTGTATCAATTTAAATGAACCTCTTAAAAATCCAATGACCCGCCGTCGGGGCCCAGCCGCTATTCGTTCTTTCTGAGGTTTTAGCCGGCTCAGTTTTAAAGACACTAGATAAATACTAGCTTGTCGAGAAGGAGGCTGAATAGCACTCAAAAGTTACGCTACATTTTGGTAAGGAAAAACAAACTGGCATGGTAATTTTCACAGGGGTCCGTGACCTCTTGAGGACCTCTGACCTCAAGATATGTGAATGAAAATGGGGTCTATGGGTACCCACAAGTCTCCCCTTTACAGAAATGCCCACTTTATGATAATCACATGCAGTTTGGGGCAAAACACATGCAGTTCTTTTGCTTGCAGTATAAAGGTGTTATTCTAAAATGATTTATTCCTGGTGTGTTCTTTATACTATTACAGTTTTCACCGCAGAAACCAAGAGCTTGTGGTCCCTCACAAGATTTAACTACAATACAGGTTCTCAATCTCTAAATTAGGCATTAAAAACAATGAAAAATGGATCATCTTACCAGGCACGTCGTACCACTGCGCCCCATTGGTGATGCCATCTTTAAAGGTTTCTTCCTGGGCATCGGGACAGTTGGGCACACCAGTCTTCATCACAGGGTTGTTCTGGGAATACACCAGGGCCAAGTAGCGAAACAGGCTGTCGTCTGCTGACGGGCTGTAGTGACCCTGCCGCAGGTGGGAGGCTGAGTCATCAAAAGGGTAACTGGCAACCACAGTGCCGCCATGCAGGTTCCCTGAGAGAACGAATCTGGAGAGACAATGGCACATTTTAGATTCAAGTCTGTCTTAAAACAATCTTCACATGCCTAGAGCTGCAATAATTAATCGATTAGTTGTCACCTATTAAATTATTCTGCAACTATTCTTATAATCGATAAATCGGTTTGAGTAATTTCTTAAGAAAAAAAAAGTCAAAATTCTCTGATTCCAGCTTCCTTAAATGTGAATATTTTCTGGTATCTTTACTCCTCTATGACAGTGAACTGAATATCTTTGAGTTGTGGACAAAACAAGACATTTGAGGACATCATCTTGGGCTTTGTGAAACACTGATCAACATTTTTCACCGTTTTCTGACGTTTTACAAACAACTAAATCGATTAATAAAGAAAATAATTGAGTTCAACAAAAATAATCATTAGTTGCAGCCCTACACATGCCCGTATGTGACTTTTCCTCATAACTTCAAAAGTTACAGGGAAAGAATTCTGCTGTGCGAAGCTGCTTGGGGGTAAATTCACGTTTTGCATAGCAGCCCTGGAGCTGGCAGGGACACTTTTAAGTGAATTAATATGTGTACTTGCAGGCTTAAAGTGTAGTCTTCCAAGTGAACCTCAGTCTAACACACCGATTAGGGATGATTATTCGAGAATTGCAGAATAAGATAAGATAAGAGATACTTTTAGTGTCCCCGTGGGGGAATTCTTCCTGGACTCCGTCCAACTGTAGTTACAAACACTAAATTAAAACAACAATAATAAACAATTCCACACAAGATAGGGAAACAGTTCCACAGAAACAGATGTTTCAACACATACACAATCCACGTACATAATGGCACATACTATCACACACACCATGGCAGGTATTGCACCCAGGTAGTGCACTGCACCGTCTACCATCTTGCCCATATTCCACAGACAATAGCCCAATATTACACAGATGCAACATATTGCACTGTCCTTATTTAGCATATTGCACTGTCCCTATTTAACATAATGCACTGTCTAACCATATTGCACTGTCCCTATTTAACATATTGCACTGTCTAACCATATTGCACTGTCCTTATGATAGCTTTATGGTACGTGTTGTTGAGAAGTTTAATAGACATCGGCAAGAATGAATGTTTGCAACGGTTCAATCTGCACCGCAGGACTCTATATCTCATGCCGGAAGGTAAAAGTTGGTACTCCTGGTGTAAGATGTGAGTTGGGTCTGACACAATTTTCTGTGCCTGTCTGATAACAGACTGCTCATAAAGCATCTGGAGGGTAGGGTGGTTTTTGACCTCCATAATCTTCATGGCAGTCTGCACCAGGCGAGAAATCTGTGACCTTAACTGCACAGTCAGGTTACCGTACCAGACCGTGATGCCATATCTTATGATACTTTCCAAGACAGCCCTGTAGAAGAGTAACATGATCTTCTGCTCCACTCCATAGAACCTGAGTCTGCATAAAAAAGTTAAATACTAGATCTACTTATCAATTATCGTTTCAGTCTTACAAACCATGCCAACATGGTGTCACAGACTTTATTATGAGTCAAACAACACCTGCTGCCCTGAGGCCCTATGGGAGACAAAGAGCAGAGTTGCTGACAGGAATGTTTGTCACTCTCCAAATCCTCCACTGTGAGACACATATTGACCAAAAGGTGTTTGAGATCAATAAGGTTTACTTAAGTCATTCCAGCCTGTCCTCTAAGGCAACAAGACCTCAAACAGCTGGACACTGATGGGTTTATGTGTACAAGACAAGGTGACTCACTTTTTCTCCTGGATCCACCTCATCACAGCCATGACCTCGGGGATGTTATCTGGATTGGTAGTGGTCCCATCATACTGGTCAGGAAAGCTCCTGTTGAGGTCTACATCCTTGGCGTTGTTCCTCCCCTCGTTGCTGCCTCCACAGTCTCCCTCTCTGGACCTCTCAAATCCATCAGGGTTCATACTGGGCATGATGTGCACATCCGTAGTGTCCACCAGCTCAGTCACACGCGGCTCCTCTCCGTATTTAGTCAGCAGGTGCTCCACCAGGTACACCAACACCTGCCTGGACACGGTCTCGTCCCCGTGCATGTTGCCCACGTATTTAAACCTGGGTTTCCCCGGAGCGTCTCTGAGGGGGTCCTTGGTGATCCGCATCACCCAGAGCTCCCTGCCCTCCACAGACTGACCTATACTCGACAGGTTCGCTATGTGAGGGTATCTCTGAGCTAAGGACTGTAAACGCCCCGTTAAAGCGACGTAATTGTAGTATTTACTGTGAGTTTCTGCGGCTTCCTCCGTCGACGGGTTGACGCTGGCGTCGCCATGGGAGACGACAAGAAGAAAGGAGAGAAGTGACACCCGGAGTTTAGAGAGAGGCTGCGAAATGTGAACCATGTTGACGTTATCTTCTACTTCTACACCATTCAGACTGTGAAGTTAAAGAATAAAACAGAGAGTTTGTCTCCCCAGCGACAGACAGACAGGCAGGCGGTGTTTGTGCTGTCAGAGGGCTGTTTCCTGCCTGTTTCTCCTTCTACTTCCGCTCAGCTCACAGGGGGCGGAGCTCTGCGCTGACGTTTTAAGGTGGACCGGTGGAGTTATAGACTTTATTCTTTTGTTGTTTGTTTTTTATGAGTTTTTTGAAAGACATTTTATTTCACATTTTTAATAAGAAGATTGTGGGTTGTTTATCTTATAAATGACCAATAATAATAATAGTGGTGGAAGAAGTAGAGTATTCAGATCTTTTACTTAAAGGGACTATTTGTAACTTTCAGAAATGCTTCTTAACAGCGACACCTGTGGCCATGAAATCAACGAAAGTCAGCGTCGGGCACGTGCTTGTGCTCACTCTAAATGGACATGAATGAGCATCGTTCAAAACAGTGAGGCGACACACGTCAATTAAAAGCACAATATCACTCTATATTTCAGCTGCTTGGCAGTAATGTTAGCTGACCAGACGAAGGTCTCTCCATGAATCAATGTTGATACTGTGTTTGCTTCTCCTGCCTCAGCGCAGGCTTCAGCAGCGGGGCTCCCCAGCGAGAAACTCGTCTCCCTCCGCCCGCAGCTGTAGAGAGCAGGAAGACACCGGCAACCGGTCGGTAACAAGACGATAACGTTTCTCTCTGCGGAGCCCCGTTACTTCCCAAGACACGGGAAACCTCTGTTGGTCTGGAGGTGCTGCAGCAGTTATTTCTGCACAAACGTCCACTGTACATTCACTAGATATTCTCAGAGCTAAACTAACTCTTCTGCAGTGTGGAGTGAGCGCGCGTTCACGTCTAGAGGTGGAGCAAGTACACGAGAACGCACGCGCTGTCTGAGTGAAGGCGAGCAGGCAGAGGAGACGAGACAGCGGCCTCACGCGAGCGCGCATACGCGAGCGCGCATGTGTGCCGACCTGCTACATTTATACGCTTAGAAAGTTACAAACAGTCCCTTTAAGTAAAAGTACATGTTCTTAATGTATATGTTCTTAATATGTCTTGTATAACGTATTTCTTATATACTGGAAAAAAAAGTTCGAAAACTTGTGTTTGGCGGATTATTTCTCTGTTGTTACAATGCTAATTGGCATTGTATTTTACATCGTTGGAAAGCCTGTTTATTTACCTTCAAAATGATGTCCAACTTGTAAGGATCATGCATTTGTAGGATGAGCAGCACAGCTGATTATGTGGGTAGCGCCCAAGAAACATTTGCCAAAATGCTCTGCCAATGGTAATGCCAATGGAGTTTTTGAGAGACATTTTATTTCACATTTTTAATAAGAAGATTAGCTGCAGGATACGTTAGGTCATGTTACAGCCTAAGAGACAACCACAACAACACATAATAGATGTAACTCACACTCTGCCTTTTATTTCTGGCATCCCTCCATTAGCTCCCAGTAAAATTCAGAATCAACTTTAAGATCTTGTTAATTACATTAAAGGCACTGCATGACCTCGCCCCAGTTACATTGCTGATCTCCTTGTTCCATATTCGACCTGTCGAACACTTCGATCCTCTAATCTCGGCCTTTTATCCATCCCCCGCTCAATCTGCAAAACAAAAGGTGATCGGGCCTTTTCTGTTTTAGCCCCAACTCTCTAGAATCACCTCCCCCAATCTATCAGAGCTGCTGAATCTCTGGATTGCTTTAAGCAGCTTCTAAAAACCCATCTCTATAGGCAAGCCTTTCTATAGGCCTCATCCACATGTGTTTGTCTGTTTTTGTTTGATCTGTTTCTCATTGTTTCTGTGTGTCATATTTTAATTTTCCCTTGTTTTTTTTTCATTGTTTGATGTTTCTTCTTGTGTGTGAAGCACTTTGTAACGGTGTGTTTTTAAAAGGTGCTATATAAATAAAGCTTTACTTACTTACTTACTTACTTACTTATTTACTTACTTACTCTTCTACTTCATGTTTTTTTTTTTACATTTATCCTTTGATATTGCAACATATTGTTATTAATATATTTTTTTAATTTTTTTGTTTGTTTTATTGACACAACAAACATCAATTACTTCTTTATTTTTTTTTCTTCCATTTACATGCATGTTCTTTTTAAATATCTATATATTGTAATTTGCTTAATGAATTGTATATATATGTTTTTGTTTTTATTTTGTTCTTTATTTATTTTATTTATCATTGAATTGACGCTTTGGCAATATTGTTCACCTGACAGTCATGCCAATAAAGCAAATTGAATTGAATTGAATTGAATTATGGTTTTATGTTATAAATGACCAATAATAATAATAATAGTGGTGGAAGAATCTTGCCTGCCTGTTTACATCTACTTCCGCTCATCTCACAGGGGGCGGAGCTCTGCGGTGACGTCATATTTTAAGGTGGACCGGAGGAGTTCCACTTTACTTTTTGTTGTTTGTTTTTTAATGAGTTTTTGAGACATTTTATTTATTTTTTTTTAATAAGAAGATTATGGTTTTATCTTATAAATGACCAATAAGATGTATCACATCTAAGTGGAATCATGAGGATCCCCCTAATATTACTCAGTGGGTTAATGAGGTAAATTTATGTGCTCCCTTGGAAAAAAATAACCTATGCTGTAAGAGGTAGCCCACAGCTTTTCTGTAGGATATGGGATCCATGGATCACTTACATAGAATCTTCTTAACCTTTCTAGGGTATTTACTTAATTATTTTTTCTTATCTATTTTCTTCTTTTCTACGTGCTGTTTTCTTTATTTGTTATTTCTTTTTTTCTCTACATTTATTTAATTAATCAATTAGTTAATTAATTAATTAATTAATTTAAGATTTCTATCTTACCACCATGAACTATACTACTGTAGTACTTATTACTTTTAATTCTAACTAACTAATTAAATTATTTAAAAAAAATATTTATTTTCTCTGTAACTTTACCTCTATGGGAAGAAAGCTGGACCTGTCTCTGTGTGGGAGTGGGAGGCGATGTGTATGTGTGTATTTATGTATGTACATATTAAATGTTAAATGTAAGATATATTTTTTTTGTATTATGGCACCGGTGTTGTGTTTTGTTATGTTTGTTATGCTATGTTTGGAAAAAAGGAATAAAAAGAATTTTCCAAATAAATGACCAATTATAATAATAATGGTGGTGGAAGAAGTAGAGTATTCAGATCTTTTACTTAAGTAAAAGTACAAATACCACAGTCTGAATATACTCCATTACAAGTGAATTCAGAATGTTACTGTAATGTAAAAGTACAGAAGTATTATTATCAACAAAATGTACTGATGAAGAATCAAAAGTAAAAGCACTCATGCAAAACGATTCCTTTTAAAGTGTTATAGAATATTATATTATTCTGTTTTTATCACTAACACATACATTTTAATGTTGTAGTTCTTCAATTGGGAGTAAATTATATTCCAATTTAGATATATTATTGGGTGAATTTGTAAATAAATGTATGCATAATGGTCTAGACCACGTTGAACCCTTTTTCACTCAAGCTGACACCGACACTTGGCCATAGCGACCCACTAATGTCACATTATTAGTATTACTGACTGCCGCTCTTTCCCTAAAGAAAACATTAGGGCTCTAAGTGAAAACAAATTTTGCTGTGTGGTTTTCTTATCAATGCTGTCATGCTATTAACTGTTATCAGCAACCTTTATGCAGTGGCTCTTAGTGTGTGTACGGGTGGAGCAACCACAATGCATCAAGCTTGTTTGCATTTTAAAAATCATGCTTTTAAGTTGTTGATTTAAGTATTTCCATCTGTTACAATATCAGAAGATGACATTCTCACAAAAAAAACTCATGTTTTCCAATAATCAACCAGTAGCACTGACTTCATGTTGGCGGTGTTTATGTGTGCATTATTTTCATAACTCAAACTACATATTTTATGTAAGACATCCTATAAAATGAAAGGCAATACAAGATTTATAATAGTTTATACTGCTCAGCTTTGGCGCTAGCTTCATATGGACTGAATAGAGAAACCATATATATGTAAATGTGCTGCAATATACAACTTGAATGGAAATAAATCACAACTGAGCACCATGGAGGTTAGCAGCAGACTCTTGTATTTCTGTTTATTTTATGTTGCCCATTTCTTCTTTATTGATCACTAGTAGCACCGTCTTTACCCACAAATATGAGGAGCAATGACTCTGAGTGACATCTCCACCCTGCCGCCATGAGGCCTTTAACTTCCTCCTCTTCTCTCCTCAGCGGGGCGTCAGTCAGGGGCTTCTCTTCAGTGACTGTTTCTTTCTTTCAATCATTTCTCTTTATTTTCATTTGGCAACAGAACAAAACAAAAGTGCGGTAAACATCTTGATTGTGAAGCACCAGCAAAGTGTCAGCCTAAGGCCTGACAGAGCTGGCTAAAGCTTGGAATGACTGGGTGAAGGGGGGAGGAAGAGGAGGAGGTGGAGGAGGTAAAGAGTGAGAGGTTGGGAGGGGAGGCTGCAGGTCTCATTGCTGGATTCGACGCAGCGACTGCACCTGGAAGGACTGAGCATGGGAGCCCCACTCTCTGTAATGTTTGTACTCGCCGCCATGACGATCACACTCCATGATGTACTGGTAACCACGGTAACCAGGGAACTGGTAGCACACCCAGCTGGAGGAGGAGGAGAGAGGGACGGGTAGAGGAGGAAATGAAAGCAGTGATTAATGATTGAAATTAACCACACTTCAAAACTATAAATGCTATTAGGCATCTTTAAAACATCGTCGTCATTGTGATCGTGACAATCACTCCTTTCAAACAAAGTGAAATATGAAGGGTAGAGAGACAATATCAGGCGAGGTTAAACATTTTAAATGGATGCATTTTGACAAGACGTGTTACTACCTTTGTTGGAGTTGATTACAGTCAGAAAATGGGAAACATACTCTTGGCAAAATCAGATTTCAGTTATATTAATCAAGTGGACTGAAATGGGAGCTACTGTCAACCATATTTTTTCTTCATGGTCACACTGTAATAAGTACATACAAAAACTGATAAGTAACCTAAAAAGCTGTAACTTATATACATTATGAGCATTATAACATACAATATAAACCCTGAAAAACTACTACTAGGTACTATACAGTACTATACAGTCACACTATACATAATATAGAGTATAAAGCATTCAGAAATATGGGACCCCCTTGAAAACAAAATGATACATCTCAAGAGGTTTATCCTGATAAAATAAATCTGATACCTAACTACAAAAGTGCATTGTTGAGACACTAATAATCACAAATAATACAGCCCATGTACTGATGATGTTTTGTTTTTTTCTTCTTTTTGTTTTTTTCTTATGCTTTTCTCCTTCTTTCTCTCCTATTTGGCCCATGGGGAAGTACGTTGTTATTATTAAGTGGAATAAGAGGAACTATTATGACGACCCACTCTATAACCCCACCCCTTCCAGTACTGTCTCACAATCAGCTTTCATCTACTTATTAATTTCATTGTATTTATTTTATTATCATACTATGCTTTTCCTTTTTTTATGATTATTATTATTTAAATCAATTTCAGTGTATTTTTCACTCACCTATTATTATTATTATTATTATTATTAATATTTTGTCCGTTTGTTTTATTTAAATTTTACTTCATTTATTTGTTTATTTTTCTTTATTTATTCAACTTCTCCTTTTTTCTCTCTTTTCTTTCCCCTCACATAAAAATATTTCTTTTGGATCTATGACTATGTCATGGCATGTTCTCTGGCTTACTCAAAATCAATTCTGTATATTGAAGAACAGAGTACATGTTTGGCATAAGTGAGTCAATAAATAAAAAGGGGGAAAAAAAGAATACTAATAATAATCACAAATAATGTGACAAAATGAAGTTGCAATAAATAATGAAATATATAATTTGCACCTGAAGGATGGGATCAGGTGGTGGTTTTCTGTGTCTGCAGATTGTTAGTGTAGCAAAACAAAGTGTTGATGCAATGCTACATATTCATGAATATTTAAACAATAACACTGTCCTTTGATTAGTTTATTTTCTACTGATAGGCTATAACTTATATACTAATCTGCTATATTGTGCCTGTAGAAGCCTGTAAAGAGCGGTCCATCTACAGTTGAGACTTACGAGCCGCTCTGAACTTGCATGGATCCAATCTCGTTGTTGCCCCAGCCCATGGCCTGCAGAGAGGGGTAGTCGTCGTTTATCTCCCACTGGCGTCCCATGAAGTTCTCCTTCTCGAACAACACCATCTTGGACTCCTTGTGGTTCTGTGTGCACACATGATGTAAGAAAAGACAGTCCAAATTCTTACAATGCATGAGATCATACTGCACTATAGTTTATTTTTAGCTGCAACCAGCAGCTGCCATGAGTCACTCTGCAGGCTTGTCACACAAGAAACCAAGTGGGTCAATTTGATGAGTCAAATTTAGTGCTTTTTTTATCTCTTTTCTGGAGACACATGAGAAGTCAGATAGAGGGAAAACAGAAGCCGTTGGAGTGGGACAGGAACTCACAGCAGAGCAGATGGGGCGGAAGGACATCATCCTCTCAATGTGGTAGGCGTTGCTGCCGCTCCACGACTCCCAGTGAGGATACTCTCCTCTCTCCAGCACAAACTGCTGTCCACAGAAGCTGGAGTGCTCATATCCTGCCCAGCTGTCCACAGCAAGCAGACGAACACATGTAAACACAACACGAAGGGCCATTAGGACACTTGTAAAAACCACATATAAATGTAATGACAGGTTGATGTTTTTACTGTAGGTAATTTCCTCCTGTGTGAGTTATTGCTTGACTCACGCTCCACACTCCACCTTCAGGGAGCGGATGTTGTCGACGCCACACTCCATGATGTTCTGGCAGGCCGAGGTAAACTCCAGACGCTTCCCTTGGAAGTTCTCCTGGTCATAAACTGTGATCTAGAGAGGAGGACACAAATGCATACATGTAGTATGCACATGCCACGCGCACACACTGATGTGTGTACGGACACACACACACGTCATTGACATCGTCAGACCAAGCATGAAATTAAAAGGAATCTGCTTTTTGTTAATCATCCGCGGCAAGACGTCACACTCACCTTCCATGGTCCCAGTGGGTTGGGATTATTCAGAGCCATGCTACTGTGTGTCTCAATGCTGATTTACCTTCAGTGTAGAGAGCAGGGAGAGTCTTATTTATGAGGAAAACATTACACAGTTCAAAAACAACCTGCTCCACAACTACAACATGTGTTTTTGAGCTAATGTTTATTATCGATTGTACTGTATGTATATTCTTTGTATTTGCATGTTTCATACAGTAGAAAGCATCTTGACTTAAAGAACACTTTGTATATCATCTGTTTGGGTATGAACCCTTTCTTGAAGCTGACTACATGCTCACACTTGATGATGCAACTGATGTAGGCACAGTGCTGTTTGGTCAGTATGTGTATGCATGTGCATGTCTGACCTCAGTCTATACATTCACGTGGCTCAGCAGGAACAACAAAGACATAGAAATGTAAAGCGACAATGGTCTGCGCAGGTCTATAGGATGAATGCATTGAGATGGAGGGCTTACCTGACTGGCCCCAAAGAATAGCAGTGCAGTGCTCACAGCGGGGCTCCACAAAAACGATGTCCTGACCCCCAGAGTAAAACGGACCTATTTATACATGCCGGTGCTGAAAAGCAGCTGGGCCCATGGGTCGGGGCAGGAGTCAGCACATTGCTGCTCCAGTCATTGTTCGGCACTGAGCTGCCGGGCTTTAGTCCACTGCGGTGGGACTGGATGGAGGGCACCGTGCCCAGTGCAGATAAGCGCAAGTTTCCAAATGGTCCATGAGCAGTGGGCCGGACCAAGTCCTGGCACGGCCTGGTCCAGGAAACAGATCATCACACATGTGGATAGTCTTGCCAGTGACTCTGGTGCAAAAGGAAAAAAACACATTTGGTGTTCAAGTGTAAAGCAAACAGAACATTTTAACTTTGTTGGTATTTAAATTCTATGTCCTAAAAAACACTTGAGAGGTTTTCTAATAAACAAGTTATATTTGTACCTACTGAGTTCTTCCCACACTGCGCTGTGCTCCGTCTCCGACCTGCACGCCATGTCCATCTCAACTGACCCCACACCTCTGGTCCTTTCACCTTTTCACTCACTCCTATAGACACACATGCTCAGTCATGCATGCACACAGTCATGGACAGAGACAGGCACGCACAGAAAGGAGAGGCCTGTTCATGCGGTCAGAAATACATTCAGCGCATACAAAGGAGTTCACACACTTTTACACCATTTAGACAGCAACAACTGACCTCGCAGTCAGTATACAACTTTAAATGCTACTTTTATCATTTCATTTCATGATTATTTTTTTTCCTTATGGTGGCATAAATAACTAATAATTAACACTTAAGCCTAAACATGTTGCAAAAGTACATTTACATTGTATTTTATACAAAATTGAAATTTGTCTTAACACTTCACACAAGCTTCCCTACTGGTCAGTGTATTTCAACACAGTTCACCTCTCTGTATGAGATCTAAACTTTAATAATACATTTTATACACATATTACAGAGCTACATACAGTATACCCTTACAGCAATACTCTGGAATGATGAGGAATGAAATAATTGTCTGAGACACTAAATTAGTTTGAGGTTTGATTTAGCAATCATTTAATATGTAAAAATGTTCACCATCTATGTTTTATACCCTTAAGCTGTAGCTTGTCTGATATCAATTTGAATTCAACTGTAATATGAAGGTAATTGTTTTCTAAGCTCAACAAACAGCATGTGCGTGTATGAGAGCTTGATGGCTGATGCTTGATGCAGAGTTGAACATCTGTAAATTGTCACACCCAGAATGATGATGGGATGTTGACATTTTCTGCCAGGTTACCTTGTATATGCTGTAAACTCGCAACACCAATATAACCTCTTAAAACCCATCTGCCCGCCGGCGGATTAGAGTTAAATTATGTTTTATTGATGGTAAAATGTTTTATAGTCACCAAAACACAGTATGTGCCAATTGCTTTTGCTCACTTCTGGGACATTGGAAAACATACTGAAGTATTTTGATGACTATAAAACATTTTACCATCATTCAAAACAGTGTTGATCATCATTTAACCTTGACCTTAAACCCTAACCTAAAGGAGAAGATACAACTATAACACCAAGATACAGGAAGTTGTGCATGTTGATGGTCATCGTAAACGGTTCTGTGTTATAAACTCAAACTGAGCAGTAAGAGCAGAATATTCTGAACTGATCTAGTTGTTCTTCCTCCTATGTCTACTCTATAAATGTCTAAAATAGCTTAGCTGTCAGATGTGTTCATATTGTCTTTTGTATTTTGTAAAACAAAAGATGACATTTCCCATGGGTTTGTTTTCTATGCTCTAATAATTCCTTTCATAAAATCATACAGTGAATATTTGCCCACAGGCCTTTCACCACTGTCTAACAGCTGCATCAAAGTTATTAAAGTGACATCAGGTGGAAATCACAATGTTCTAATAAGATCTGTCTGCTTGAAATTAGTTTTGCAAAAAGATCATATAGTGCTACAGGTGTGAGGTCCTTCGGCAAATATTTATACCCCAAACATGTAAAATAATTTATTAGGACACATAGAAAGCAGTCAGACAAAGGTTTATAGAGCTAAAAAAATACATTTACTGTAATATATCTGTGGCCTTTTGGTCACATGATTACCATTTATTTTCACACAAGTTACAAAAAGGTAATATTCTGTCTGCATATGTCCATATATGACATGAGGTTGTATGAGATGTGTATGTATGGATACAGCCTGTCCAGCACTATAATAGGCAAAAGACTCTCCAACACTCGCCCGTCCAAACAATAGAGAGATGGACGCCGCTCCTGCAGTCAGCACATTACACAAACACACAGGGCTCAAAGGCTTGGAGCGGCTGCACCAAGGATCAAGAGAAAGAGAGAGAATAATATGGAGGTGAAAGACAAAACAGATCACAGAGAAACTGGAGAAAATGACAGAAGGGAAGGATGAAGAAAATAGAGAAAGAATTTAAAAAGAAATTGAGGGACAGAATGTGAGAGCGGGTCTGAAAAATATGCAAAAAGTGTGTG